>JAAMXY010001172.1:0-13507 GCA_019677205.1 Pinguiococcus pyrenoidosus
CGTTATCAGCTCACAGGTCTTCTTTTGAGCATTCAGTGATCCAGTATCGAGAAGTGCTACAGAAGCGACAAGGGCAAAAAATTGAAATCCGTGTTGCTACCAGACAGCTGGCCAACGATATTCAAAGTACGACCTCATTGGCCACCGTTTCTCCGCGAGCATCCAATGGCATCTCTGCTTTGCGACAGCAGCGAATCGTCCGCCTTGCGGTTTTTCCAATCTGAAGCCCTCGGAGCAGGTGGAACTTCGCGCCACATCTCGCGTCTCGCGCCGCCGTTTCCGGCCAGCAGCCATGGGGAACTCGTCCGCGAAGGAGCAGGGCGTGGATGGGGAGTTGGCCAAGGACACGGACATCCAGGTCTTCTGGGACGTCAACGGAATCCTTCGGAAGCAGCCTCTCCTCGCGAAGCACAATCCGGCGCGCGAGCTACAGCTCGTGCAGAAGATCGAGGCGCAGCAGGCCTCCTGGTCCCCCGGACAAGTCTTCTATCTGATTCACACGCAGTGGCTGGAGGGCTGGCTCCAGTACGTGCGCACCAACGGAACCGGAGCGCCGCAACCCGCCTCCGTGAGCAACGATCAGTTGCTGAAGCAGGCGGGCAAAGGTGCGGCGGTGCTGGCTTTGTCGGATCTGATGAGCGCCGCGTCTAACACAGAATGCCTTTGCTGGAATGAAGAGGGGCCGGTGACGCTGAAGCCTGGCCTGAGGAGTCCGCGCAACTATCGCCTTCTGGTCGAGCAAGTGTGGACGTTCTATTCGCAGCTTTACAAAGTCAAAGGGGCGGTGATCACCATCAATGCGCCGTCAGAGGTGACAGGATTTCGCACCATGCTGTGCCGATTGCCTGTCTCCGTAGGGATCTGACTGCCCCGGCTTCTCTACCCTTGCAGCTGGACGCCGAGATCATGATGGAGAGGCACCTGGCGGCGCTGGATGCGAAGGAGAACGAGGAGAAGGACACGGAAGGAAAGCGCTCACTGCTCGGCGAGAACAAAGGGACGGAGGTCCCGGAAAGCACGGAATTCAAGGTGTACAATCCCTTGCTGGTGAGCAACGCCGGGGCCACGACGAGCGGGCATCGGCTACAAGGCAGCGAGAGCGTGGATGGCGCCCTGGAGATCGAGTACGATCCCTACAAGGATTTCCTCTGGGACAAGCTTGCGAACCTGGCCGATCACGCCAACGTAGAACTCGTCGACGAGGAGGGCAAGAATGCCGAGGAAGACGACGTCTTTGCATGAACTTTTAGTGCAACATGATTCGCAAAGAGCCTGCGTGTGAAGAGCATGGTGATAGTCACGCACGTCGAGAACGTGGAGTGTATCAATGTAGCTGCATTCCCTAGCTTCGCCTCCCGCCGCCTCTCCTGCCGCGCCATCCCCTACCTCCGCGGCCGCCGAAGCGGCCCCTTGACTTCCCGCGACCCTGCCCGCTTCTCAGCCGCGGCGACTTCTCGCTCGAGGCCTTCAGCTGGAGGACCTCCGATTTCCTCAGCGTCCTCCACTCGCCGGCCTTGAGCGACCCCAGCCCGATGGGCCCAACGGCCGTGCGGACGATGGTTCGCACGGGATGCCCCAGCTGCTCCATCATCCTCCGGATCTGCCGATTGCGCCCTTCGCGCAGGATCATTTCAATGCTCGTTTCCTTGGTGTCCGCGTAGTACGAGATCTCCTCGGCCACCGCCAGCGGCGCCAACGGGCGCTCGTCCCCCTCAAGCACGACGCCCCCTCGCTGCAGCGTCCGGTACACATCTGCCTTCACGGGACCGTTCTTCACGACCACTCGGTAGCGCTTGAGGTGACCGAAGGCCGGGTGCGACAAGCGGTGGACCCACTCGTTGTCATTCGTCAGCAAAATCACGCCCGAGGTGTCTCTATCTAGCCTGCCCACGGGCACGAGGCGCAGCTCCCTCGCGCGCGGAACGAGATCCGCGACGGTCTTGCGCCCGAGGTCATCCTCCATGGTGACCAAGACGCCTTTCGGCTTGTGCACAACGCACCAGAAGATGCTGTTCCGATCCCGCTGAACGACGGGCATCCCATCCACGGTGATGACGGCATCTGGCTTCGCCTTCGTCCCTGGAGTGGTGACCAGCTTGCCGTTGACGCGCACTCTGCCGTCGGCCATGAGCTTCTCCGCGTCGCGTCGGGAGCAGATGCCTGCCGAGGCCAGGAGCTTCTGAACCCGGACGCCGTCCGTGGGCTTCGTGCTCGGCGCTGCCTTCTCTGCTGTAGCTTCGCCCATTCCCGCTGTTGCGTCCCACTCCTCGCCCTCCTCAAGGCCCAGATCTATGATTCCCTCCTCATCCTCGTCATCTACCATGCGCTCGTCGAATTTTTGCACCATCCCCGCCAGGTCCAGCCCGGCAAGCCCGGCCCTCAGGCCTTCGAAGTCGGACTCCGGAGCGGAGTCCATGCTGCTGTCGTCGATTCCCGCAGCCTCGATTTCTTTCACCTCTCCTCCTGCTTCCATCGCTTGCAGAAGCTCATCCTCCTCGTCGTCCGCGATGTGAGACGCCGGGTCCAGGCGGCCTTGGCTCTTCAGCTGCTTCCACTCGGCCATTTTGGCTCTCATGGCCTCGCGGAGATCGCGTTCTTCGTCATCCGCCGAAGCAGCCCAGCGCCGCATCGAGTGCATCAGCTGAGTTTCAAGAGCTCTTGCTGGCTTTCCATGGTGAAGTCCGCTTCCGGATGCGATCCACAGGCAGCATAAGACCCGAAAGAGCGCCGTCGCAGTCATTGAGCCTTTCTCAAGCGCCACTGACTTCGCATTTGCAGGTCCCCCCCACAGAGCCCTTTTTGCACACAGCACGATTCTCTAGAGCCGAAGAGAGCGGAACCCCACCTGGCGGATACGTCGCTCTTTTCGGGCGCGAAACGCTCAAAAAGCGATCAAAGAAGCTATTTATCGTTTTGCCAGTGGGAAAAGGCCAATTTCGTCCGCCAGAAATCGCCAATTTGGAAAAAGCGCTGCAAAATGCGGCGAACGCCACTGCGGATTTTCACCTTGGTGGATGTGAGGCTTGGCACAGCCGCACTGAGCAGCTTCAGAGGGACTTGGAACTGCAGTGGCGGCGTCCGGTTGGCGTGGAGCGGCGCTCGCATGGCCAAGCCTGCTGTAGCAAAGCGCAAACAGCGGCGGAGAGTCGCCGATGCTCCCGATTATGACCTCGAGCACTATATGCGGGTCTCGCTAGTGGGGCGGCCCAACACCGGCAAGTCCACGCTGTTCAATCGGCTGTCCGACCGGCGGCGGCAGGTAGCCTAGCTTGGTCCATGGGCGACTTGGCAACGAGACTAACGCGTCCCCGACGGAAAGGGCGGTGGCTACAAGTCCGCCGCGATCGTGGCTGACATTCCTGGCACGACACGTGACATCCGCGAGAGTCCGGCGCATGTGGCGGGTATCGCCTTCACCATCGTGGACACGGGAGGCCTCGAGGTTGCAAGAACATGCGGGGCATGGCCATCGACTTTGCTGGCCCTCATTGCCTTTCTTGCTCGCTGCTGTGTAGGAGGAAGATGAGACGGATGCGAACTTTATGGACATTCGGAACAGGTGGAGTTCTCCCTTGTGAGGACCGTGCTGGAGATCCAGGATTTTGCCTCAGAGCTGTTTTGGTCAATCCAGATGGACGCACGTGAACGTTGCAAGCCGCGGGGGAGCGGGCGGCGTCGGCATGGGCTCGAAGATGCTTGAGAGGACCGCTGCGGCAGTGCAGAATTCCACGCTGATCTTCTTCATGATCGACCTGCGCGCTGGGATCACGGCGGCAGACCGCCGCTTCGCGGACTGGTTGCGGCGCATTGCACCGGCGGGGCACGTGGTGCTCTTGGCGAACAAGGTACGCGGTCCAGCGCATATCTCGTTGGGCGCGAAGTGCTATCCCACGGTGACGCGACGGTCGTGTGCCCTTCTCCCTGCTAGGCAGAGGGCTACATCACGGAAGAGATGGAGGACACGATCGCGGAGAGCTTGGAGCTCGGCTTCGGCGAACCCGAGCTGATCAGCGCGAATCAGGGAGAAGGGATGGGATTGCTGACGCAGCATCTAGTGCAAACAGCCGACGCCGTTGTAAATGCCCTTTCTGCACAGGGGCTTGTGGAGGAAGATTCCGAACCCGACGCCGGAGCGCTCCCCGCGGCCGAGGCGCCCAGCGACGTGGGCGCTCTGAACGCCGATGGGGGCGATGCTGCCGCGTCGCCGAGGGAAGACATCAGCTTAGTTTCTGATGCGCAGCCGGAGGAGCGGAGAGACGGTCCCATCAAGATTGCCCTGGTGGGCCGGCCGAATGCGGGAAAGAGCTCTCTTGTGAATCATCTGCTCGACGAGGAGCGAGTCTTGGCAGGGCCCATGCCGGGTCTCACTCGGGACGCGATCACCATCGAGTGGAAGTGGAAGAACCGCGGTATCCAGCTGGTGGACACTGCGGGCATCCGGAAGATCGGTCGCCGGGACCGGTCAAACGCCTTGGAGGGAATGGCCACGCTTCAGTCGTTCCACGCGATCAGCCGCGCGGAGGTGGTCGTGCTGCTGCTGGACGGCACGCACAGGGAGCCGTACGGCATTCTCGAGTCGAGCTTGGCCACCAAGGTCGTTCAGGAGGGCCGCGCGATTGTCTTTGCCGTCTCCAAGCTTGACATTGCTCATGGAGCGAAGACCGACAAGGACCTCCAGCAGCAGATCCACAACATGCTCTCTTACCGCCTGCCAGCCGGAATAGCACCCGATCCTCCCGTCGTGCCGTTCTCCAGCGTCACTGGAGAGGGCGTCCCCGAGCTCTTCAATCGTGTGATTAGTGTGTACAAGAGATGGGATCGGCGGGTGACCACGGGCATGCTGAACCGGTACGTTGGCCAACTTCTTCCGTTTCGCGTCCAAAGCGCATGATAGGAACAGACCACTCATGATGCTGCCGACCCTGAAGCTGGCTGCGCTCGGTGTTGAGACATCACGCGCCACCGAGAAATGGACGTCTCGAGACGAAATTTAGATACATCACGCAAGTGAAAGCGCGGCCGCCCACGTTCTGCATCTTTGGGAACACGGAGGAAGTCGCCGATAGCTACGTCCGGTACCTTCGCTCCGCGATTGCCAAGGAGTTCAACATGAGGTGAGCACGCCGAGGCAGCATCTGGAGTTTAGCAACGCAAGCGCACAGCTCAAGGGAACCTTGTCGCTTTGTGTTCATGACTGTGTTCATGACAGGGGAACGCCGATCCGCATCCTCTTCAAGAAGCCGCAGAATCCGTACCACAAAGCGAACAAGTAGATCGTTATTCTGCAAGGCTCGTCCGTCGCACAGGAGGGCAAATCTCTGTCTTCCGCTCGCTCATTCCCTGGCCCGGCGCCTTTCCACGCCGCCCGAAACGCCATCAAAGACAGCCACCACAAAAGAAGTCAAGTTCCATTCAAGCCGATCCTCGGTCGTTCTGTCACGCTCGGTGCTCGCTCGTCCATCTGTCACGTGCGCAAGGGCCTGTGAAAGGGCGTCCTCGGACGGCGCGCCTGCGAGCCCGGGGAGCGCGCGCGCGTCGGGGCTTCGGGGTGCCGGACATGGCATAAGGATTTGCAGGGCGCCTCGTGAGTCCAGGATGTCGGACGAGTTCGCGGAGCACCTCAGTCGGCAGACGGTGGCGCAGACGGCCATCGCGCTCGGCTCTGCGACGGCCGAGCAAGAGGTGGTGGAGGCGTTCAGCGACGCGCTGAGGTTGGAAGCCCTTCAGAGTCCATCGCCTCGTGAGACCGGTCGGTTGCGAGGTGCTCATAGCGTCGTTCTTCGGCTCAAAGGGAGTACATCAAGCGCGTGGGAGAGGCCATGAAGTCTCTGTACGAGCACGCAGGGCGAACGCAGCCGACGTTCTTGGACGCCGTGGCGGCGATTCAGGCCGTAGATCCCGCGCCAGTGAGCTGGAAAACGCTGCAGCGCTTCGCCTTCGGCAATCTGAAGGACGAGGCGGGGAACTTGTGAGTCGATCAAAGCAACGCCTCTCTCCCGGTGCGGATGTTTGAACGCTCACCGCTTCATTTCTGGGTTGCCGCGTTTCGCGTTATCTTCCTCTGGGCGCTGCGGCGCAGAGGGGAGACTTGGGAGCAGCCGTTTGTGTTTGATGTGCCGGCGTTCCCCCTGCGCAAGCGAGCGCGGCATAGCTACGGGCCCGAGGGCTCGACGACCGCGGACGGCGCGAAGAAGCCGGCTGCCGCGCGCAACCCCCTTGAGATGCCGCCGCCGCCTCTTCCGCCGTTTCCCGACAAGAGGACGTACGAGGACCCCAGCAAGAAGCCCCGGCAGAAGTCCAGTGGCGACGCAAAGGCTGTAAGATTCAGCTCAGATCCGTGTCCGCCTTCGCCCTTTGGGAATGCCTAACCTCTGCATCCCTTTGCGCGACCGCTGCGCTTCGCGCGCAGGTGATGGCGGAGCGCAGACGCAGGAATAGATTAGTACGCACGCATCTGGTGCGCATTGTGCAGACGGAAGGTGCGTGGACGTGGAAGACGGCGCACCCTCGCCCTGCGCGCGGTCTCACGTCCGCTCCTTCGCACCAGACATGGAGAGCAGGGAGAGCAGCCTCATGAATGGCCATGGGCTGGTGAATGGGGACGCGGCCGGGCACAAGCGGAAGGGAGTGGCGAGTGAGGTTCCCCTACCCAAGCCGCTGCTGGAGAAGCCCGCGTTGCATCCCCTGTCGCTAGACGGCGTGGATATGGCCACCGTGCCGGAGGTACGAGATGAACACTGCGTCCCTGCTCCTGCGGATAAGCCGCAGAGAGATGCCGCCGTTCCTAACTGTATCCACCTCCACATCCGTATCCTGATCACGTGCAGCATAAGCTGTTTGATCCGGTATTTCGCGGTGGCGGTGGTCTGACGACGGAAGAGAAGCTTCTCTTCGGCGCCACCTACGAGCAGAAGGGAAACGAGAAGGAAAAGAAAAAAGCGTAGTGCGGAGTGCCTGTGCACTCTTCCAGTATGATTGTTTACAAACGGTGCGGCGTCCACGGCACTTCGCCTTGGGCCATCGATGCCACGGCAGGGTGCATTCCGGGTGGGGGTGAAGGTTTCACAGCAATTTTGAGTAGTTCGTCCTCGAGCGCGTCATGGGCGGTGATGCGCTTCAGGTGATCAAGCACATCCATGAAGATGAAGTGATGTGCGGGCACCAGCAGTCAACAACAGATATCTAGAGGACTGGGAGATGCCTGGGAAACGGAAAGTGGGTATGGGAGTCTTCGGGGTTCCAGCTGCAGCGTAGTGAAGGCCTTTATACTCGGTTGGGAACAAAGACGTTTGCGTCACCGAGGAATCTAATCCACACCGGCCATGTTCACTTCCGTCTCTGTTGACGCTCCCGCATCCTTGTCCAGCCGCTTGCGTCCGAGCAGCGCCAGGCGGTCCGTGTCCATCTTCAGCTTGGTGATGACGACGTTGCTGGGGTGAATGCCGACGGGCACCTGCGACTTGTTCACCTTGTCTGCCACGCAGCGCTCCACGTGCACGACGAACTTCTTACGGTAGCACTGCGTCACCTTCCCCTCGCGGTTCTTGAACGTCCCGCGGACAACCAGCACTTCATCGTCCTTGCGGATCGGCATCGAGCGGACGCCGTACTTTTCCCGCAAGTCCTTGCTCAGCGGCGACGCCATCAGCTTACGCCTGTTTGAGCACATGGATAACAACAGGCACGTCAATCGCGTGTCGCCACTGGAGGTAGTCGTCCCTCGGAAAACGCCAATCGTCTTCTTCCTCGTTTGCTGCGGGCGACTTCCGCCTTCGGCCTCCGGCCTCTCTTTCCTCCACCGCACGTATCGAGGGGTCTCAAGCTCCACCTCCTGCATCCCCCCGTTCCCAGCGCAGTCTTCACTGGTCGGCTCCGTCTCTTGCTCGGGTCCCGCTCGATCATCCTTTGTGCCCTACGCGCCGGCCCGGGTGCGCAAGCCTCCAGCTTCGCCCGTTCCTCGGCAGCGCGTGCCGTCCGGGAGCTGGCCTACCTGTCATTGGAGGACGCCGAGAAGTGCGCCTTTCGGTTCTTTCTCCGCGACGAGGTCACGTGCGGGGAGTACTTCATCGTTGCTCGTCGACTGCGTCTGCAGACTCTCGAAGCTCCGCCCAAAGCTGCGGGAGCGCAACGGAGGAGAGATCAGCCCAGTAGGAAATCTCGGTTTCAAAATATTCAAAAACTTGCGCGGGCAGCGGTGTCGCGTGTCGCAACCAATCCATCTGTCATCTTCGGGCGCGACACCGCGACTCGCTGCCGCGGCCGCCATGCGGCGGCGTGGTCCGATGGGCAAGCGCCCTGCAGAGGTACCATGTACAGGCCGCGCCGACCAAGGGGACGCAGCGTTTCCCCAGATGAGAATGGGAATGTGTAGGAAAGCGAATGACGCTCTTTGAAAGAACGGGGAACGAGCCAAGAGAGCGATCAACTTCGTCGTCTTCTTCGCCGTTCGATTCCCCGTGATTGATCGTCGTTCCGTCTTTCATACAAGCTGAGTGACTCCCGCTTTTCACTTCATCATTGACGCGGAATAGAGACCCCGGTGGAGCTGCGTGTCTGGCGCAAGCCGCGCGGCCTCCAGCGAGTTCACACCGATTAGAGCAAGGCGAACGCCAAGTGGATTCATCTGTCCCTCCTTCGTCTGTTGCGCGGCCACGAACATCAGTCAGGCGCCGAAAGAGAGTTGATCTCCCGCAGGCCTCCGCGATACTCCTGACTTACCTTTAGGATGTTGAGGTAGTCATCGAGGGACGCGCGCAGCTTCTGCTCCGACATGGTGGGCGTTCCGATGCATCGGTCCGTACAGGCCTGCTGCAGGAGTCGGTCCGGCACGTTGCGATCCTTCAGAAGCGCGTCGTCGGTGACCTTCAGGTGCTTCAGGTGCTTGAGCAGCGTTCCTCTCTTGAACATCGCGGGCGTGAACCAGCCGTCGGCGCCGATGCACTTGCACGCGGCATTCACCACCGGCTTGGGAATCTTCTTCAGGTCGAATTCCTCCACGTCCATGGGCCCGTCATACAGCCGCGAGAGGATCTGCACAGCCTCCGCCTTGGAGGTGCATTGGAAGGCCTCTTGGACGGTCTTGACGCAAAAGGTGAGCTGCTCGCGCTTCTTGTTGGGCTTGTCCTGGTCCGGGCGCCACTGCCATCGGTACGTATCCTCGTCCAGCCGCTTGACCATTTGGTAGCAGGCCTGGAGGCGGCGCCGGGCGTCATCGCTGTACCGCTTCAGCTTGGACTCGCCATCGTGGAAGTGACTGGGCAGCCAGGCCGGCCACGCGCTGGGCAGGACGCAGAAGAACAGGGCGAGCTCCGGGCTGAAGTTGTACCAGAAGCCAAGCGTGATCAACCTCCATCGATCGCTCACCTGCGGACAAGCGAGCAACGTCAACTTCCTTTCCCGAACGCTCCCACTCCCCACGTGGCTCGCCCAGGAAAGAAGTTGCAGAAGCTGCACCACTTCATCCTTTTCCCCCTGCGTTCTGCACTGCGCCGTTGTGCATTTGCTTCCTTCTTCTTCCCACTTCACGTCGCCAGCGGCGCCGGATCCGCCGACCACGGCGCCCCGACCATCGCGCCTTGCTTGTCTACGGCGGCACTTACAGCTTCTCTGAGATGCTCCTGCTCTTCGAAAGAGAGACCTCTATCGGGATCGAGCCTTCGTGACTTGCGGATCCGCTGGCACTCCTGAAAGGAGTCCCATTGTCCAGTGACGCCGGCTTGCCAGCGGTTGAAGTAGCCTTGCACCGGCGCTGGCAGCGCGATCGCCCCCGCAGATGCACAGGAGCACAGCAGCAAGCCTATCCGCCGCCCCATGCTTGAGCGTGCGCCTTCCGAGCAGAGACGGAGAGGCGGTGGCTGCAACTCAACCTTCACTCTTGAAGTGCGTTCGATATTTTGAAAATAACTTCATCCACCCAATTTTGATCTATTATGGGTAAACCAACGGCGCATCGATGAGGACGGTTTTCGTTTCTCATTGAAGCATAAGTGAACTTGAGAATCTCAAGTTCTCGAAACTCGAAACACACCGTTGATGAGCTTGGTCCAGGGGTGTGTGCGCCGCAGCTTCCCCCCCTCACCCCTCACCGCGAGCATCAGGTATGCGGATGCATCCCAACCCTGCCTGCGGTCAAACGCTGGCAGGGTTCGTGCGGAACGTGGCGCGGAAGTTGGCAACGAGCGCAACTCCAAGGTGAAATCATAGCTTTCATCGCCGACCAGCAAGTCCGCGCGGTGCCCGTTGCAAAGGCAACTGCGCCTTGCTCTTGGCAGTTTCAAACCTTCGCGATCCATCTATCATTGGACGTCATGGTAAGCTGACGCGGCCTCGCCTACAAGTACACGCCGTCGTCGTCTTTCAGCTCCTCTATGCTATCTTCTTGCAGATCTCCCATTCCGCCAAACACGGGGCCGTCCGCAGCGCTCTGCGCGTCCTGGACGGCTTTTTGCTCCTCTTGCCCCGCTACATTCTCGTCGCCTTGCGCACTTCCGTGGTACGTGAGGCCGTCCGGCAGTCTCCTGCTGAATCGGAGCGGCTTCGGCGCCACATGCGGCAAGCTTTGCAAAATCGTGGCCTCGATCTCCACGATCTTCTCGAGTTTCTGGCCAACTAGAACCTGGTTCTCCGAAATTGCTTCCTCTAGGTCCGCGTCCGTCGCGCCACTCTCTTGCATGAAGAGCAGCATCTCCTCATTGCTACGCAGCAGGTGCTCGATCTACTCCACGCAACAAAAGCGATCGTCACTGCGCTGCGTGGGCAGACCCTTCCTCTCCGCCGCTTTTGCATGCCTGGAAGCACGCGCCGTCATACGAAGGCCACTCTGCCGACTCACCTGATGTGCGAGGCGCTCGCGCGCGTGCAGCACTTCGGAGATCTGGGTCTCCAGCAGCAGCCCCTGGCGATCTAGCTCAGCCAGCCCGTGGTACTCGCGCCCCGTCAGCTGTCGGAGTCCGCTGTTGCTCGCCAGCTGCGGCGGCGTTGCCATGATCAAGCTATGGCTCCCAGCGTGCGCACTTCAGAAACAGGTATCCGGCTTGAACTTGAAGTGCCAGGCCCGCGCGCTTGCCAAACCGAGGCCCAACAGGGCGCGAAAGACGAGCCCGAAGAACATCCGCGCCAGTCAGTCAGCTGATCCCGTGCTTCCGGGACTTCGAGAATCGGACGTCGGACGTTCAGCTGTCAGCTGATGGTCAGACAGATGTCAGCTGAGAGTAGCATCCCGTAAGGTACTTTAGTATCCTTCAGGGTACTGGCCGTTTGTTGAAAAAAGCCCCATCTCCGCAAGTGCGTTTGAGAGAGAGAGGCGCCCGCACACCGCTCCCGAATTCTGAGAGTGGCGCGCGACGTCTGGTTGAGGTCTCTGCGACATCGGAGGGCGATTCGCTGGCGCAGACGCGAACTCTTGCCGCCCCCGCCTTGCGTCAGCTGCAAGTTGGCGAGGCTTGCCATTCAAGTCTGCGACTTTCGGTGGATTTTTCCGCCCATGAAGTCGTTTATGGGCAGAACGAGAGCTCTGTGCGCCTTTGCGATCCTCTTGGGACCTTTGGCGTGCACCTCCTTCCTCGTGGCGCCGCCGCGAGGACTTCTGCAGCCTCGCGTGGGCCTAAAGTCCAGACCACTGGTCGCGGGAGCGCTGCCAAAGCGGGAGCTTCCCCCCCCGTCTCTGCAGATGAGGGTGCTGGGTAGCGCCCAGAGACTACCGAGAACGACGTGGCTGCAGAAGGCGCGCGATGGGGTGCAGAGAGTCGTGGGGACGGCGAGGAAAGCCGTGATGATCTTGAGCTTGGTAGTATCTTTGGCGCTGCGCGGCGCCAGCAGCGCGCACGCGGGCCCCGCGGTCTTCGGGGAGGATTCCATGGTCCCCGGTGGCGTAGCGATTCAATCGCTCTATCGGGCGCCTGTCCCGGGCCTCAGCAAGGCGAGTACGGCCGAGCAGATGGAGCTGGAGCTGGACGCGCTGGAGAAGGTGGAGGTGCGGGATGACCGCCGGACGTACATCATCATTGGGGGCGTCGTCGTGGCCATGTACTTCGGTGGAGGCGCCATTGGTCGCGGCATCGAGCGCCTCTCCAAGCGTCAGCGGGAGAGGGATCGCCTCCGCGAGATCGAGCTCACCGGCATGTACATTAGCACCGACGCCGTGCCCGTGGACGAAGAGGAGGCAGCCGAAGAGCAAAAGCAAGATGGCAAGGGAGCGTCTGATTCGAAAGCGTCCGAGAAGAGGGATCCGGAGCCGAAAGCGTCCAACAATCCGAAAGGATCGCGCAAGCCGGACAGCAAGCCAAAGCCGGATGCAAAAGGCGATGGGAAGAAGGACAAGCCAGCAAAGGATGACAACGATCCCGACTTGCTATAGAACAAGCCAGAAGGCAAGGGCTTCTTGTTCCTCGGCTGGTTGTCTGCTGCAATCGCATGCTCGGATACGGTCTTCCCCGCATTGCTTCCCCTCATAGCTCATCCTCATGATCGGCGCTGTCCAAGTGCGCCTCGAGCCGCTTGCCTGCACCCTCCAGCGGACCTCCTACCCTTCGGAAGGATGCACCAAGCCTCCGGGCTATCTCCATCTTCGTTGGCAAGGGCGGCGCGAGAGGACCTCCTAGCCACGCATACAGTCCCTCGGCCTCGATCGCGCCCATGGCATGGCAAATGCACAGCAGCTCGTCGTCAGTGATCAGGGGAATCTGAGACGCCAGAAGACCCGCCGTCTCTTCGACCAGCACCTCCCGAAGCGAGAACGACGTGCTAGCGGGATGAGCGCGCATTGCAAATATCTTCGCCGCTGTGGCCACGACGCCAGGCAAGCCAACAGAGGCCTTGCGGAGCGTCCGCACCGCCTGCAGCTGCAACCTGTCTGGCCCCTCTTCTTCGGTCTCGCTTGCTCGACGGCTGCCGGCCGTGATGGACAGCACGCTGCTGAGGGCATCCAGCAGCACAACTACCCACTCGGGTGGCGCTCCGCCGCTGCGGACTCGCTCGAGGAGAAGTCCTGCACGATGCGCCACGAGACCACGAAGCTTCCAGGTGTACAGCGGGGACTCGCGTGGCGGCTCTACGGCACTTTCGGTCTCGTCGAGTGATTCGTCAAGACAGATCACTCGCTTCATGAGAACAGCCATGTCGATCAGCTGCTTTGGCTGCTCCTCACCGTCCTGCAGCAGAGACAGCCAGACCGCCAACGAGAAGGCAACTAGCTTCACTGCCGCGCTCAGGATGCGCTCCTGGTGTCCCTTCGAAAGCTGGGCGGGATGCATCATCGTCTCAGCAGCTAGCTCGATCAACTGGCCGAGATGAAGTCCATCTATGGAAAGGAAAGAGAGGACAGAAGCCCTCCTCGGAGGGGCCTCGTCGGAGCTTGGTTGCGTCTCCTCCTCGTCGTTGCTCGCTGCATCGAGTAGCATCAGCACTCCTTCAGATATCGAGGCGAGCCCCGTGATCGCTTGCAGGCGAGTTGTCGATGCATTGCTCTCCCCAAAGCCCCGCAGGAGCCGAGCTAGGATGCGGGTGTCCA
>JAAMXY010001173.1:0-30486 GCA_019677205.1 Pinguiococcus pyrenoidosus
TTGAGGCTTGAGGCTTGAGACTTGAGGCTTGAGGCTTGAGACTTGAGGCTTGAGACTTGAGGCTCGAAGCTTGGACACACGAAGAAGTTGTGGCAACGACGATCTAGAGTCGAGCCAAATCGTTAATGTCTCTCTCGTTCGACGAACAGGAACTTGAGATACTCGTGGCAAGCCGCCGTGGCTGCTTGTCGCACCGCTGGCTCGACAAACGCGGTATCTGTCCCGTGTGGTTCGTAGAACCCCAGATCGAAAGGAATCTACATGGAAACGGCGCGGTGAGCTACGCATCCTCCTTTTCCCGGCAACGAGCACTTCCTGCACCTCGATCGTGTGCCTCGCACCGCCTTGCGGCAAGCCGCCGGTGAACATGGCCATGACGAACTTCACGTGGGTGTTCAGCACCGTCGCCATGACACCGAAGCTGCTGCTTCCCACCTAGCACAAGAGAGGGGTTTCCTTGAGGCGCGACTCAACGCGCATTGATTCGAAGTGCCGCACACAGACGTACCACAAGAACATCGGCGTTGGCCATGACGTCCAGCGTCGCGTCTGCGCTGAGGATCGGCATCTTCACCTGGTTCACTCGCATGCTTAGAGCTGTGGGCAACATGCTCAAGCTAGCGATCACGGTGTCAAGGCTGCCACGGCGTACCTGAAGCTCGAGATCTTCCACGAGACGCTTGAGCAGCAGAAGCTCGTCGTCGGTTTCCATGTCTCCATCCGACACGATCACCACCTCGAGCTGGTAGTTCTTGTCTTCCTCCTTGTTGAGTCTATCTAGAGCTGCCGCGGTGGCCTCCACTGCGAAGAGCGGCCAAGGAGGCCCGATGTGCTTCGCCTGGGAAACGATCGAGATAGAGTCTCAGCGGGCTGGCAACCGTACATCATCCTGCGCTTGTCAGTGTGCGGAAACCTACCGCCCATTCTTCGCTACAGGATCCACTGACGAGGTTGCATTTTTTCACGTCGCCCAGGCGATAGTGCACCACTACCACGAAGACGTGCTCGCGCCCTTTCCAGTACTCTCGCCCAACGTCGAGCAGCTGGGGCGAGGTGCTTGGCGGGGCATCTTAGCCAAAAACGAAGGGTGATGAGCAATGCGAGGGAAAGCGCAGCGGATCCAGACGTTGCGTCCTGAGCCTTACCATTCTGCAGCGCGTAGAAATGGTGCGTGAGATGAGCGCGCGACACGTGCACGAGAGAGAGCAGCTGCTGCGGAAGCTCGTCTTTCTCGACGCGCAGCTCCAGCGTGTCCCGGTACGCCTTCGAGATCACATCAATCGTCCCCTCCCAGTGGAAATGATACCCGGTCTGCAACGATCAGCGTCGAAACACAGCCGATTGAGCTCTTTTGCTCAACTCGAGCCAGCCGTGGCGACGACGTACCGATGCGGTGGACCCCAACACGAGTATATCACATATTCGCAGCACCTCGCCGGCCTCTTCGAGTTCGGCCTCGGTGAGCGTGAACCAGTCGCTGGTCATCGGTCGCCTAGGGCAAGAAGTTGGGACTGAGCTCTGCTGGAGCACACCGAGCAGACAGAGGAAGATTGCACACCTCTGCAAGCAGGTATTCTTCGCGTGCTTGGCACATGGCAGCAGCACATTCTCCAGAATCTTTGCGTCCTCCTCAACGGACTCTGGAAGGTAGTCGATGGCTCCGGATGCCTCCGAGAACAGCAGGTCCACTGGTGCTTCGCTGTTCGGCCGAAGCGACTGCATGATCGGTGCGCTGTCTGCCGAGGGCGGGACAGAAAAAGCGAAGCATTGAGCAGTGCGTCGAGTCCGCCAGGCTCGGCTGGTTGCGTCTCCTCACATTCCGAAGCGTCAGGAATCAGCTCTCCAAAGGAACCGAAGGGCATGGCCAAGCTTGCTGCGATCTCATTCCAGACGTTGTGGTCCAAGTCCTCAGCGTCCCGCGTGCTCTCTCGGACACGCGCCCGCAGCTCCCGGAGGCGCAGTTCCAGCTCGTCCATCGCGACTAGCTGCATCTTCCCGTCGGCTCCGCGCACGGGCACCTGGAACATGCCCCTTTTCTGGTCTTGCCTACCGAAAAAATCGCAGCGGCGTCCTCTGCGGGGCAGTAGACTCTCCGTGGTCTCGCCTTCGGGCAGGAAGGACGCCCCGACGGAAGTGATGAAGTGCCCCTCCTCGTGCAGCAGGTAGGCCTGGTCGTCCACCGTCGTCGGCTCGCACACCATCGGAAGCACGCGATTCTGCCTGAGAATGCAGAACCAACACGTTACAGACGCACAGAGTCCAACAAGCAGGTGGACAGGGGAATCGGAAGGAGCACCTTCGCATGACCAGGAGGATCGCCCACCAGACGCGTTCGGACTCGAAGAAGTCCTGGAAGTGGTCCAGCGCAGAATGCGTTCCGAAATCCAAGTACCTGTCAATGGAAGAGCGACAAGATCCCTCAACCTTCGATCGTCCGCAGCGCCAGCGCCGGCCTCGAGCCTTCTTGCGAGGTTTTCGTTTTTCCCGTCGCATCCCTGCGTTACACACCTGATGCTGGAGGACATGAAGGGCGGGAAGACGTAGGTGTAGTTCTTCGCCACCGCGTAGTCCAACGCCAGGTTGACGTATCCGAACGAGTTTCCATAGCCTCCTTGGAATGGTCCGCTCGTGGTCATGCAGACGGAAGCATCTCCCTCAATCCGGGCTCGAAAGTCCTCGATCAGCTTCTGCTCTTCGCCGCTGGCCTCTAGAATGCGTCTTCGAATGGATCTCAACTCCTCCTCACGGCCACATCCTGCCCCTACAGAGCACTTTCCAAGAGCGCAGCAAGAGCGAATGAGATTCCCGAGACCGAGAACGCAGCGACTCCAGGAGAACACGAAGGCGCGTTACCTCGGAGTCTTCCTTCCCGAGGGAAGCTGTCTCCGATCGAAGGGATGGAAGATCCAACGAGAAGACAACGAGAGCCAGAAGCTGGCGAATATACAACATGGCCAGAGGCGCACTGGCGCGCGGGTACCGAGCTGCGCAGCGATTCCATTCTTTCCTTCCTCCACCTTCCACTTCCAATGCGACAGACACCAGACTGCGATCTACTGTACAGTGCTTGTACCGGTGCACTCGATAGCAGCTGCATTATTTCATGGATAATCTACAGCCTAGTCACCATAGTGGCCACACCAGTCGCTATAGTGTCCACCCGATACTGTAGTTGCCATCGAGATGGATCCATCTGTCACGTCAACGACCCGAGCTTTCCCGCGCTTTTTGTTGGATTCAAAGCGGCAGTAAAGCTCCGCAGATTTGGAGCTCACAAGACTACGTTCCTTTCGGTTGGCGCCGCGCAGCCCGGGTATGGAAAGCTGAGAATGGCTCAGACATTGGAAAACCTCCTCCGGGACCTCAGCGCGGCGCTCGGCGCGTCGCAGGTGAGAAGGACCACGCTCTGGCAATGGAGCCTCACCGTGGAGTGGCCTTCTGACAGAAGCATCTCTTTGGGTTCACAGCCGTCTCCGGCGAAGCTTCAGCTTTGCTCCAGCATATTAAGTAGCAGGCTTGGAGAGGGCGCTCGACTTGATTCCCTGTCCCTGAGGCGCCGAGCGCAGCGCATCGCGAGATCCAAGAATGCGTCCGCATCGTCGACGCTTCGCCTTGAAGAGCTTCTGCGGAGGCTGGAGGCCCTCAGCGGTGCCAGTGACTCGGTGCTCAAGCGGCACAAAAGCCTCGTGGCGCTCCTCTGTCGAGTCTCCGAGGAGCAGAGGGCGGAAGCAGTCGCGTTGGCTCCGCTGTTCCGAGCGAACCCCCCTCCCGGCGAAGAATCCGTCTCGCCGCCGGCGGACGGGCCGCAGATGATTGCAGAGCGATACTCGTTTGAGAAGCGAGAGCCGGTCCCGGAGTCGTTGGGACCCTCTCCGCTGCCGGAGCTCCGGGGGACGCTGGAGGCCGAGCAGCTCATCCTGCGCGACGTTGTTTTCGCACTGCAAGGGATCGAGGGAACCTATTTGCACTTCAATCCGATTGCCGACGGCTTCGAGATTGATCAAGGTCTTGACCTGGATCAGGGCCAGCGCTTCCTGGTCCTCGCGATGGCGGAAGGCGGGTGGTTGTACCGACGGATCTCCAACTACATCTCCCTGAGGAGCAAGCAGCCCTTGACCGAGGCCCTCCCAGAAGTAAGCGATTCCCTCACGGAACCTCCGAGCATCCTGCTTGCGCCGGGGGGCCTTGTCGCAGAGGCGTTCTGCTCTGCCGTGCAGGAGTACCTGAACGAGCTCTTCCGTTTCCTGGCAGTCCTGGACAGCAAGGTGCAGGCGCCGCAGAGCACCTCCGATTCCTCTCCATCCCGAGAGAGGATGACCTTGAAGCGGCTGTACGTGTACTTGCAGGAGCCGCTCCGCAATCTCAGCCTCATCGCAAGTCTTTGCGATGCCGTGGGACCTCTCAAAGGTGGTGCCATCCTCACGATCCTGCACCAGCACTCTCGGCACGGCGATCCCGGAACCAGCAGCTTCTTGCGGCGTGTCCTGCGCAAGTGCTTGGCACCGCTCTTCGAGCAGTTGGCCCATTGGCTCGAAGAAGGGGAGCTTCGGGATCCCCATCAGGAGTTCTTCGTGCGCGAGCAAGGCACCAGCCCCGAGCTGCTCTGGGAAGAGGGCTACGTGTTCATCGAAGAGCTTTTCCCGTCGTTCCTCGGACGAGCGCTGGGCAAGATCGTGCTCAAAGTCGGCAAGGGCATCAACTTTCTGCGCACGTGCTGCGGAGATACCGACTTCACGCAGCCGGAGGAAGTGAAGGGGCAGCTTCGACTCCTTCGGGAGCTCGGGGCGACCGCCCACCCAGCCGCTCCGGAGCGGGACCTCGTTGATGCGCTTGTTGATGGGGAGCGTGATGAGATCGACTGTCTTGTGCAAACGGCTGCGGAGGCCGTGAACAACCGGGTGAAGGATCAGATGCTCAACGAGTGGGGTCTTGTCAAGCATTTGGATGCGCTCAAGCGGTTCCTTCTGCTGGGGCAGGGGGATTTTGTCGAGCCGCTGATCAACGCAATTGGGCCGGAGCTCAGCAAGCGAGCCTCGCAGGTGTATCGCCACAATCTCACCGGAGCGGTGGACGGAGCTGTGCGGGGCTCAAACGCCGCCTTCATCTACTCCAGCGACGTGCTGGAGCGCGTCGGCGTCCGCCTGCTCGAGGCGTCGCCCGGGGACTCGGGCTGGGAGGTCTTTACGCTCGACTACTACGTGAGCAAGCCCCTCGACGGGGTCATCAACCCGATGGCACAGCTGTCCTATCGGCGGATCTTCCACTTCCTTTGGCGCATCAAGCGAGTAGAGTGGCAGCTTGGCGAAGGCTGGCGGCAGCACATGGCCGCTGCGCATGTCCGGATCGAAAAGCATCTCCCCGGCACTCGTGCTTTGCTGCACGCGGCTTCCCTTGTGCAGGGGCAGATGGTGCATGTCGTCAGCAACTTGAACAGCTACGTGATGTTTGAGGTCCTAGAAAGCGAGTGGCGCCATGTCGCCGAGCGAATCGGCGAGGCTCGGGATATGGATGAGATCGTGGCGGCGCACCAGCAGTACATCCACAACATCTTCGCCAAGATTCTCCTCCGAGAAGAGGAGTCCGACCTCGCGGAGCTGCTCCAGAAGGTTCTCGACGCCATAGGCTCCTTCTGCAATTGCCAGAACGCCTTGTTCGCGAGCGCATTCGGAGAGATCGCTCGACGCCATGCCTCGGCAAAGCCGCCGAAGAACAGCTCCATCCAGGCCGCATCGACGTCGTCCTCGTTTTCCTTTGACGTGAATGGGAGCCGCTCGGCGGCCAGCCTTACGGAGGATTGGGATCTTGGGGTGCCGCAAAGGTGCGTAGCCGTCCCACGAGTATCTTGAAATCACGCAGGCATCCTAAAGTCACGTCGTGGCAATCGCCCTGGCCAGGTTCTTGGATAGTATAAAGATGAGTGCGTCGGTCTTTGAGGAGGTAGGAACAAAGCACTCCCTCTCTCCAGCAGCTTCCTTTGTTTCTGACGCATCTCGTAGGCTTTGAAGGATTTGATAGTGGCGCTCGAGGACAACATGAAAGGTAAGAGCAACCGCAAAGCGGAGGTCTCTTCCACCGTGACCGTCCTTTGCACGCAGGAGCGGAGATGCTGAAGACTATGGCATATCGTCTCAACTTCAACGGGTACTACAGCCGCGATAGTACGCTGCTGAGCTCATGATGCTAGTGGTTGCAAGGGCGCCCTTCTTTCAAGTGTGTCCTCGCACGACTTGTCCTTTCTGCGTGTTTCAGCTCCTGTGAACAGTCTTCACCCGAACAGACCGGAGAGAAAAGAGCATTCTTGCTCAGCTTTCTCCATGGTGCGGCCTCGTGTGTTGTGTCTGTGCATGCCATTCCACGCCACATCCTCCCTACCCCTCCTCTTTATCCATGATGTCTGTACATGTGACAAACGATGGGGGACGCTTCGCCAGCGGTGCTGCCACGCGGTCCATCTCGAACTTGGTCCGATCGGAACTGAGCGATCCAAAGGAGCTCCCCGGTCCACGAAGGCTGTTGTCCCCCCTGAGGGACACGTAGGAGCCCTCGCGGTCCTCGAAGCAGGCGCCAAAGCTCATGGACCCTGCGCATGCACAGCAGCAACCATGACACAAAAGGATGAGTACAGGTCGAAGAGCTCCACAGGGGTAAGGGTTGCTCACCGTCGGACATGCGATCCCCTTCCGTAAGCTCCTTTACAAATTCCGCCGAGCTTCGAGCGTGCGAGCCGCAGCTTTCCTTCTTCGACCCCAGCGCGTCGGAGTTCGAGAAGGAACCTTGCAGCAGGGCAAGTCCGATCGCGGCCTGGCTGCTTATGGAATCTAGATCGTCGGAGGCATACTCGATCGAAGACGTGCCGTCCGACTTGCGCAGCTCCTTTCTAGTGTCGACCTCCATGTCCGAAGAGTCCGACCCCGACGCTTCCCAATCTTCGGCCTTCCTCTTCGTCCACCCGAGCGGAGCTGCCTTGCCCGCCTCCACATGCTTGTCCTTGCGTCGGGCTCGCGCTTGCGTCTCCGGAGGTGCGTCCGGGTGGCGCTGCGCCGGCAAGTTTGCGAAGGTGCGGCGAGCCACCGGGGCACGGGCACGTCGAGGCTCCTCCGAGAAGCCGCCATGTGCGTTCAACAACCGATGAGGCGCCTCGCGGCGCTCTCCCAGGGAACTATCATACCCGACGTTTCTCCGCGCCTGCAGATATCTCTCTCTCCAGTGGTAGTCGTCTCCGCCATCTTCAATGGGACACACCAGATAAGCTGGGGCCGCCACCTTAGAACACTCCTTCGTGAGCGTCTTACCGGAGTCAATGTCCACTCCGGGCGCCATGCCATGGCGCTGGCTCGTGTTGAAAGCGTGCTCATGGGTGCGGACGCGGCTTTGAGCGGGCTGCTCGTTCCACGAGTTTCTCTGGAGGACGAACCGCGCAGCCGCGGGATGCTCTTCGAAAGACGCTGCGCGGTGCAGATGCGCTGCATGCTCGCCTGAAAATCCGATGGACAGTATGAGCCTGAGGCCATGCATCCCTTCTTCTCGTTGGAACCGCAAAGGCTTACCATGCGTGTATGGTGTTGTATCCAACGATCGGTGACGGGCCAGACCTATCGGATGCGCTATCCCGTGCCCTCCCGCATCCGCATGTACATTCGTCTGCGAAGGCGCGACTTGCTCAGCTTGGCCACACGCGAAAAGCACGCCGATGCACCGGGTGACTCACGTGATACAGAACCCCTCCGTTGGCGAGGGCTTGCGGGATGAATCGCCGGTCTTCGATGAATGCTCTGCGCGACCTAGCATCGGCGGTCTCGGCGGCGGACAGCTCGCCTCGGAGCCACCTCTCGGCGGCGGCCTCCTTGGCGTAGTTCGAGAGGCGTTCTCGAGCGGCCTCGTCTGCGAAGGCGGCGACATCGGGGTCCATGAGATGCGCCCGCTTCCTATAATTCTCCAGGTCCCCCGCGTGAACCAGCTGCGGGTGTTGCCTGAGCAGCTGCATCTGCGTCAAGAAGGTACTGACATTGCGCAGCACGCGGCCCTTCTGCGGCTCTGACGCATTCGGAGTCACCATGGTGGGCGGCAGCTGCATGGGCTCCATGGCTGCGATCGCATCTCGATCCAAAGACGGCACGGGCGGCGGCAGGAGAACAGGAACCCTCGGGGCGATCGGCGCGTTCATGCGGCCGTCCGACTTCTTTGGATCGATCGGATCGATCGGATCCACCAACGGTTCGTCTTTTTTCGACTCGGCGTCGGCGGATTTCTCTTCCGTGGACGTCTCTCCTCCCTCGGAGGAAGGCTCCCCGCTGCTCGAGCGAGTTTGAAGCGTCTCTCGATTCCGGTACGCCTGTGGAAAGAAGACAGGCATGTCGGTGAGCTGGGAGGGGCGCCCATTGGGGGGCTGCCTTGAGCTTCCAACGTTCACGCGCGCTTCCAGGCGCCTCCGTGGAATTGGGACTCCTCGAACAGCTTACCAGAACTTTGGGCGTAGGCCGCCAACCGCCGTGCTTGCGATCGCAATGCTTCGCCAGGTTGGAGCTGTTGTGGTAGCACTTGTGCGGACTGAACGGACATCGGAAGCTGCCATCCGGGCGCTTGTACTGCGACCAGTCTGCCCGCACTCGTCTCCTGTGGGAATGGTCGAGAAGACGACGAAAGAAGAAGGGTCAGACTGAATTCTGGAGCGCCACACCTCTTGAGTAGCGCTTTCGGTGCGCCGACTTACGGTTGCCTCTCCTTGGTGAAGCGAAAGGGCGGTAGGAACAGGGGAGGCACCGGAAACTGCGGGATCATGGCCTGTGACGGGCCGTGACCTTTCCGGTCGCCGTCCACTAATGTACAGACGCTTTTCCGAGGCGCCCGAGGCCTGCCGAGTGGAGCTCTTCCGCTCAGAACGATGCGACGCCCTCCACGGAGACCCAACAGGCGCTCCAGACTCTGTTACTGCAAACTTCGGGGAAGCGCCGAGTGGCACGGCACGCCAGTGCTAACTGTCAAAGTGCGTGGAGGCCACACCGTGCGAATACACTTCTCAGGACGACACTCCGGTGCGCTCCATTCCGCGAGGCAGGCCTCGAAGAAGGGTGGTCGGCTGAAGCGGCTTCTCTCTTCTCAAATCGCGCGTCAGGCCCCGCTCGGAGGAGCACGTAATGTTGAGGAGTACGAATGGCTCCGACGCGGTGTTTGCGAAGGCGTCAGGACACTGTCTTCAAGTGCAGATCTGAGCCTGACAGCCTTCGGAGCGTCGCGTCCCTTCAGCGCACCTGAGCGTGGCGGAGGTTCACAGCGGCACGGCCGGGAATGTTGACGCGGGATGTGAAAGCTAGCTCAGGAGAAATGAAAGGTTTTGTTGAGCGGAAGGAGAGCCTAGTTCCCGGACATTCTTTGCCTCGGAGCAGAGCTATGAAGAAAGTCATGCTACGAGCTCGGGCCAAAGGTTTGTTCCGGAGCGGCCGAGGGGATCTGTTGCGCTCTATTAGAGGGCTCGGCAGGACATCATGTTTTCACCGGGTCACGCTCTTGGTCCGGCTGAAGCGTCGGGGCGTACCAATCGCAAAGGCATGTGCCATGCTGCCGGTCAAGCGTAGATCCTTTAGCAGACAAGCTTTGACAATGCCTAGATTGTTCAGCCGCGACACTGATCATATTTCCTGGTGGAAGGATTGGACGAATATCATCTCGAAGGAAGCTGGCCAATGGCGTACTCCCAGTCTGGCGATAATCGGCTTTTTGGGCACGCAGCTTTCAGCTCTTCCTGGGTAGCTCGGCTGGAAGGGCAGGAGCTCCGGTGATATGGCGAGTGATGCCACGCTCCAGCCAGACAGGCAGACGCCAAGATCGTTCCAGGCAGGGATGCCTCAGGGACATGGCCTAAGTATTCCGTCCCCGAAGGTTCCCTCCGTGCCATCAACCAGAATCAGTGCCGCGAGCCTCGAAACTCGACTCCATACAATCCAAGAAGAGGAACGACACTGCAACCCGGGAAGGTTTTTCCTACAGTACGTCTACTGGGCGATCACGGGAGCGGCGTTCATGGAATGGCGCTCGCGGCAGGAAGCAGGATCCGTGCGGAGCAATCGGTGATTGGCCTGGGAACATCGAAGAGGGTGCAGACTGTTGTATCTGTATCACTGTTTCTACAGTACGCCATCATTAGTTGTACTTTCTCAAACCAGAAACAGCACCACGGCACGTCTTATTAGATACTTGTTTGCGATTATGCCCAACTCTAGGGCCGTGTTTGCCTGAAATCGCCCTCAGTGGGAAGGCGTTCAAGTCGCTGCTGGACGCACCGAAGGTGGCGTCGATGAGTGCAAAGTCTCTCGCGTGAGGGTGTGTGTGATAAGTAGGTCCCTTGAGGCCTGTCGCGAGGCTGATGCGAGTTGGTTGCCATAGTTTGTTCTTCATGGGTGTTGAGCTCCATTTCTTCTTGAACACGGACAGCCGGCCGTCCAGGCTTTCGAGTTTCTTCGGAAACAGAGGCAGCCTCGTCGACGCGATCGACGGGGCCAGGGGCGACGAACGCCCTGCCAAACATCTGCCAAACATCTGCCGCTGCCGCAGCTGTTGTCTCTGTTCGGAACTCTCTCACGCCGCAGCGCTTACTTGGATAATCGACTTGACGCTTTCCGGCGTTCCTGATGCGGTACATGGAAGAACCTGGTCATCGCGAGCCTCCTCAGAAGCATCCAGCTCGGTTCGCGTGTACACACCTTTCGCGGCAAACTCGAAAGCCGGCACGCTCTCATCGAAGTCGAAACGATGCGTTATAAGAGGCTTGAGGTCAATTGCCCCGGAGGCAATGAGATTGACGCAGCGCGGATACACGTGCGCGTAGCGAAAACACGTCTCGATCCGAATCTCCTTCACCTGAAAAGCGGTCGCGGGGCTCAGATGCGACTGCCGCGATCCTGCCGACTGAGCTTCTGTACCTGCGCCTTCACTATATCAATTGGGTACTCTCGCGGATGACCCACGTGTACCACGGTCCCCCCTGGAGCGCAGTAGTCGAAGACGCTTGCCGCCGCCGTTCCATTCCCGCTGCATTCGAAGACCTTGTCTACGCCCCAGCCGTTCGTCTTCCTCTGGATCACCTTCACCAGATCGGTTTGCTCAACGTTGACGCCTGAGCTCGCAGGAGGGGTCAGCACCCTTTCTGCAGTCGAGCGAAGTGCGCACGACGAGACTTCGCTGTACCCGTGATGGCGCCAAGATCCTCCGCGAGGCTCAGCTTGGGATCTTGGACGTCCGCGACGACCACCTCTGCGCAGCCGGACGCCAGAGCGGAGAGGGCGGTGACCATGCCGATGGGTCCAGCGCCTAGGACCTATCACGATGTAGCATGGTCGAGGATGAGCGCAAGCCGAGCGTGGCCTGGCGCGTCGACCTCACCAGCGCAATATCACCGGGCTTGCAAGCGGCCTTGACGCAAGCATGCATGCCGACTGCCAGCGGCTCGACGAGGGCGGCCTCGTCCAACGAGACGTGGTCCGGCACCTTGAAGGTATATGCAGCCGGGTGGACCACGCTCGGGCGCAAGCAGCCGTGGAAGGGTGGCGTCGCCCAGAAGCGAATACTGGGATCGACGTTGTACATGCCCAAGTGCGTCGCCTTGCCGGGCTGTTCAGGGATCCCCGGTTCCTTTTTTTTGGTTTCATTCCCCGTTGAGCGAAAGCAGCTCTCAGCCTCTTGAGTGCTTCAAGCTCTCTTTGCAGCAGGCAAAATTCGTTGCTCACCATGCAGACTCGATCGCCGACGCCCAAGTCCGTCACCTTCTCGCCGACTTCGGAGATCACCCCAGACGCCTCGTGTCCCAGGATCATCGGCGCGGTGACGACGAAGTCCCCGATGCGCCCGCTCTTGTAGTACGCCACATCCGAGCCTGGAAGGCCGGCGAAGTGAGCGTCTTTCGCGAGAATCGTTGAGAAATTCCCCGGAGGGGGGGGAGAACTTACCACAAATGCCGACTCGGCTGATGTCTATTCGCACATCCTGCGGCCCTGAAGTCCCGGTGAAGAAGGTGTTACCGACAGCGCGTCTTGAGAAAGCACTCCCAGTACAATTCTCAGCTCCGCAAAGCATAGGTGTGGAGAGAGGCAATGGAAAACGCTCCCAAAACCGAGCAAAAGGCTAAAGGCTCCGCACCTAAAGGCTCGTGCACTTCTATGTCCCGCAGGCGCAGGTCTTTGGGCCTTTCCAGCACCACCGCAGAGGTCAGGTCGCTCAAGTACCGCGTGACGCGAGAGCAAGGCGAGAGGCGAGCGGCAGCACGCATGCTGCCCGATCTCTCCAGCGTCGAGAGGATCAGCACATACATGGATCTTTTGCAGGAGCGAAACTGTACGTGTAATTGTCCTATTGCATTGGCGAATAACGGCATGAGAGCGTTGTTCAACTGGAGGATTCGCTCGAACGCCACAAAAGGTCGATGCGACTCGGCTAAAGGAGCAACGGTGGTGATGATGAGGATGGTGTCACTGAAGGAGCAAGCCGAGGACGCTTTTTGCGGTGCGAGACGGTTTATCCTCGACGAAATGCGTGCGGAGCGGGAGCTTTCTCCTTTCGCCTTCGCGCTTCGATTGTCTACACTGCACCTAACACGCCAAGCACGCAACGACCGCTACTGTGCACTTCCTCTCCTAATCGCTTGAAAGCTCTAAAGCTTTGCGTCCAAAGTTCCGAACGTCGTCCCACAAGAGCTACTCCGAAGGGTGTGTCGCCTGCCGACGGACTACTCGCGGGGAGTAAATGTGACGAGGATCGGCCGACTGGGCTGGAGCGCCATTCGAAAAGTGGCCTTGATGTCGTTGTCATCTGGCGTATCCAGCCGAAACTTCTTCAAGACCGTCGACACGAGAATGAGACTATCCAGAATAGCGAGATCCCTGTGGCGAAGGAGCCGAAGGTCAGCCAGGCCTGCTGGGACTGTAGTCCGAACCCGAAGCCCAAGCTGAATCCGCTTTTGAATCCTGCGCCCGCTCGCCTTGTCTCGTACCTGCCGGGACAGATCCGCATTCCCTGGCCAAACGGCGTCATCTGCTCGGGTAGCGGGATGAGGCTGCCATCCTCTGCGATCCACCGGCGGCCGTTGAACTTTTCAGGATCTGGACCAGCCAGGTCGCCCGCATTCTTGATGTTGAACCAGCGGAACGGCCAAGTCAGGCAGTACTCCTTTGGCTGTATCGTCTGTCGGACGATTCATGGGTTGCAAGCTTGTGAGGTGGAGAACGAAGCGTATCGACAGTAGTCACCCAAACGCATGTTCGCACCTTGCCGGCGATCTCGATGGGCTCTTGGTGATTCTCCAGCCAGAAGAAACCCACGGGGCCTTTCAGGCGAAGCGTCTGGGGACAGTCAACGCGACCGCCACTTAGCGAGGGCTCTCATCCACCAGCGTGTCCACCGTGCCCGTCGCCTACCTCTTGCAAAATGGACCGCAGAAGCGTGAACTGGGCAATGACTCCTTGAAAGGTAGATTCGTCGGTCACGGTCGCCGCCATTGCCTCCTGGTATGCCGCCTCCTGAAGCTCCTTGTCTCTCGCCAGATAGTGCATGAGATAGGCGGACGCCGTGGCCGTGGTCTCCGACCCGGCAACGAAGAAGGTCAGTAGGTTTCCGACAAGCCTCTCGTCGCTGATGCCTTGCTCCTTGTTCGCCTCTGCCCAGGGTCCGGGGAATGAGAAGGCGGGTTCGTGCGTCCGAAAGCGGCGCGATTGGCGTCAGCTGCACGCACCTAGAAACTTCTCCAGCGCGGTGCCCTTTGTACCCTTCTCCCTCGCTTCGGTGATCGCCTTGTGCACCAGCTTGTGCAGCAGAGCCCGGCTCTTTTCGTAGCCGTCGAGGTAGGGCCCGATGATGGGAATCTTGTAGTACGGAAACGGGCTGGTGAGGCGCTCGGACATGCACTGGAAGGCCACTTTCAAAGCGTCCGCCTCGGGCGATCGCCTGCGCAGCGTGTCAAAATCTTGAGCATAGGCGATCAAGGCGATGATGTCCTCCGCCCATCGGTAGGTGTACTCGAGAACCGGCAACGCCTTGCCGCCGCTGCCCTCGTCGGTCCAGAGCTGCATGAGCCGCTCCGTCACCAAGCGAATGGTGGGAACATACGTCTCCAAGTTCTTGTGCGAGAGGCTGGGCGCGACCATTTTCCGCTCGTAGCTCCACTGGTCGCCCTCCGCCGTAAAGAGGCCCGGGGCGATGAAGTCCACCACCTCAGTGACGATCGGAAAGCGACGGATCTTGCGCGGCCGCTTGGCCAGCACCGGCTTCAACTCTGCTCATTATCGAGACAGACAAATATAGACAGACACAGATAGATAGATATGGAGAGAGAGAGAGCGCGCGCAAAGAAGAGAGTGTGAGAGATGAAAGAGAGCGCCCGAAACCCTTGAGGAAAAGAAGTATTCCGCCGCGATGGCACGATCTTCGCACCTTCCCATTTGCTGATGAGCAGGAACTTCTGGCCCATCACGCTAAACTCGCAGGTGCCATGCTTCTCAAGCCACTCCTCGAAGGTGTCGTTGAGGGCCGACACGCGCATGAGGTCGAACATGTGGCCCAGGATCGGCCAGCCTCCCGGAACTCGTGGGAACTTGGGCTTCTGGAAGAAACCGGTCAACCACAGCAGAGTGACGAAGCTGACCGCCACAAAGGCCACCACAGCGCCGATGGAAGGTGGCTGCATCGCTGGCGCGTCGGCGTCTGCTCCGGCGTCCATAGTGCCCCAAGCGTCTCTCGGCAAAGACAGAGGGGCGAAAGATCGCTCCCGGTTTGTGGGTGGACAGCGCGACACCGCCGGACCAGCGTGGCGCGACACGGCTCCCGCGGGGGTTCTCGCGCCAGAAAATTTGAATCCGGGCGCGACGCATGGCGTCCCGAAGATGTGCTCTGCCTGATCGGC
This sequence comes from Pinguiococcus pyrenoidosus, assembly GCA_019677205.1. NCBI lineage: Eukaryota > Pinguiophyceae > Pinguiochrysidales > Pinguiochrysidaceae > Pinguiococcus > Pinguiococcus pyrenoidosus. Next base: position 14,885 of record JAAMXY010001173.1, read on the forward strand.
GTCGCTGTGCATTGGCGCGTCAAGCGCGGTGTTGATTTGGGCAGCGACGCCATCGTCGTGGCGTTTGCATCCCCACGAAAAGTGCTCCCAGGTCGGGCAAGGAAGAGAGGAGTGGAGAGAGAGAGAAAGAGAGAGAGAGAGAGAGAGAGCGAAAGACAAGGCGGCATGGAGTTGTGGCGCTCCTTATAAAATCTTCGATCTGGCGACGTGGTTTGCACAGATATGGAGGAAAAGGCAGCTATACCTCGAATGTGTGCAGCGGACACACCGAGGAGCGTGGCCAGACCTCCGTGGTGGACAGTCTTCGTCCTGCTAGCGGGCCTGGCGATCTTTGTCCGTGGGTTCTTCCTCACGAGAGTGGAGCTCGCGGAGCATTCTTCATGCGACCTGCAGCAATTGATTGAGCTATCTGTCCTGGATGCAGCGCCGAAGCTGCGAGAGGAGCTGCGAGACCGAGCGAAGAGGACTTGCTGGGCGGAGCCTACGTATGAGAGGATCGTCATGATCATCATCGATGCGCTGCGCTTCGACTTCGCTTGTGCGGACGACGAGGACGCAGTCCCCGAGTACTATCATGGCAAGCTACCTGTGATACGAGAGCTGCTGGAAGGATTTCCGACCGCGTCGCACCTCTTCCGCTTTGTGGCCGATCCGCCGACGACGACGATGCAGCGCTTGAAAGGGCTGACCACCGGCGGCTTGCCCACCTTCGTCGACTTTCGAAAGAACTTTCACTCCTCGGGAGTCGAGGAGGACAACATTCTCTCTCAGCTCCTGAAGTCCAACTCGACGGGCCTCGTCAAAGAGTACGGAGTGCTAATGGGAGATGACACGTGGACCGCCCTCTATCCAGAAAGCTTCGAAAGGGCCTACCCGTATCCGTCCTTCAACTCCAGGGACCTTCATACGGTGGACAACGGGGTATTGGCACACCTTTTTGACGAAATGGAGAGGAAGTGCGAGCCCGCTGTCGAGGCCGCGAGCGCCCCGAGGCAAGGAAGCTGCCGGCTGCTGGTGGCGCATTTCCTTGGTGTCGACCACGTTGGACACACGCACGGCCCGCGATCAAGGCAGATGGCGGACAAGCTTCAGGAAATGGATGGTGTGCTGCGGCAAGTTTTTGCGGCTGCAAGACAGGACGACTTGGTGCTGGTCTTCGGGGATCACGGCATGACCGAGGATGGCAACCACGGCGGGGCTTCTGAAGATGAGACGGTGGCGGCCCTCTTTGCCCACAGTCCGAGGGGACTTGTTCGAAGCGAGGGCCGGGCGAATCCATCCCCGACACCGATCCTTGAGTGGCACAAAGACATCGGCCTCGTCCAGTCGCAAGAAGCTCGAAAGTCCGCGCCATGTGGTTCGCACCGGCCGGTGGCACAGGTGGATTTGGTTCCGACGCTTTCACTGCTGTTCGGCAAGCCGATTCCTTTCAGCTCCATGGGGGGTCTCATCCCGGAGCTCTTTGTGCATCCGGCGCCGCCTGCGACCAACTCGGCACAAGTTGCTTCTCAGTTGTCGTCCGCGCTGCTGCTCAACTGCCTCCAGGTCTGGAACTACCTTAAGGAGTATGGAAACGCAGCCGGTCGCACCTTCCCGGCTGAAACCATGCGGCAGCTCTCAGCGAGACTAGCGAACGCTGTCAGGCGCCACGAAGCCGTCTTCCAACCCAGCGTGAAAGACGGCGAAGGCGTCGAGAAGCGCTTTCGCCGCATGGCAAGCGTTTGCATGGAGTATCGATTGTTTCTCGACGAAGCTCTTGCTCTTGGCCAGGCAGCCTGGACGCAATTCGACGACGGCTTCATGATCGGTGGAATCGCTCTGCTGATTGCTGCTACCGCCGTCCTCTTCATCTTCGCGCTGCGAAACGGACGCGGCGGACCGAAGCTCCCCGCGATTCCATTGGGCCTTGTTGGTTTGTGGTACGCCTCTGCATTCAGCAACTCTTACATCGTCGAGGAAAAAGAGGTGTCATTTGCAGTTGTTCAAATTCTTACCGCTGGTATAGCTCTACGTCGAGCGATGCGTTTCTGCAAAGCTGGGAAGCGGTTCCGCGCTGCCCATTGCGTTCTGTGCGGCGCGCTTGTCCTGCTGTGTCATCGCGGTGCTCTGATCGATCGCGAGCATGGCCGGGATCCCGGAGAATTTTTCCACTTCGTGAGGACTCCCCTGACCTGCCTTGTGCTTGTTGGCGTTTACATGTGCGACGCGAGTCTGGCGCGACAGTCGGCGAGGGAGCTGAGTCTGGGGGCGCTTCTCGGGTGTCTTTACTGGGTATATGAAGGGTCACACGAGAGGCATCCTCCTCCTCCTCTTCCTCCTCCTCCTCCTCCTCCTGCCGGGCAGGCCGAGGTGCTGCACGAGACGTTGCATCTTTTCCTTCCCAGGTTCATTGTCATGGTGTACCTCGGAAGTGCGATGTCGTCGCTGTGGCGTAGGCGCTCCAGTTCGGGAGCAGCAAGTTTTCGCCATCTCAACTCTTCGGCTCACAGCTTGCTGGGCCTGGCAGCGTTCTCCCAGGGGCCGAATGGGATGATGACGCTGGCCCTCTTCAGCGTTGCTAAAGCGATAGCAGGGACGTGCCTTTTCTGCGCAAGCGAGGACCCGCCGTTCGTCACGGCGCTTCTTGCTTTTGCAACGGGACGCTTCTACTTCTTCGCAAGCGGCCATGAAAGCCAGTTCAGCTCGCTCCAGTACGACGTGGCCTTCATTGGAACTGATACCTTCTCCGCGCCATCCGCTGCCTTCATGCTTGCGCTGAACACGCTAGCCTATGATTTGTCGTGTCTGCTGTTCCTTGTTGCAGCATATGCTGAGGAGGCCACCTCCCGTGAAGACGCCTTCTCGAGATGGAAGTCGCAGTCTTCTACGCTTTCAGTTTGGCACGTGGTGTTCGTCGGCTACGCGCTGCACGCGGGCAGAATCACGGCAGCAACAGTATGCGCGGCGGTACAGAGGCGTCACCTGATGGTGTGGGCCGTCTTTGCACCCAAGTTTATCTTCGATGGCGTGCTGTTTGCGGCCTCATCGATTGCGCTTCTTGCGATCGGTGCCCGTTCGGGTTAATCAGTGCAAGGTCCAAAGAGAGCGTGAGAAAAGAGAGACAAAGTGCCGCAAGGAAGAAAGACTGCAACCTCAATACGAAGCGGTTTCTGGAGCGCATGTGCTCTCCCCTGGTGTTGCACATCCTATCCTCCCTTGCTTCCCTTCACATTCCTTTCCACAGCCTGCACGCTTCGGCTTACCCTACGCTTAGGACACCAGCGGCATCCTGCAGACGTAAACGCCAACTATCGCGAGCCATTGGATCGGGCCGGTCTTAAGCCACTGCCATGCTCATCAGGCACGCGCGCGTCCGCGGCGGCTTTCCTCCTTTGGATCGGGCTCCTTCCGCTGCCGTTTCTTGAAGTATGGGCATCACGAGGACGAGAGCTGCTGCCGCCACGGTCGTCACCATTCTCCCCGCGGCTGGGGCTTGCTGCCCTTCTTCTCTCTCGAGAATCGTGGCGTCGGGGATGGCCGGCGTGAGAGTGGCGTGATCGCTCTGGATCCTCGTCGGAATCTCGTGTCTTGGATGCCTCTCGAGGAGATGTCATGTCGAACCTGCTGCGGCGGCGCATGTCCTGCCTTGGACGTGGTGATCGACTATCCCTGGGTGCATCCCAGTCTCTGCGCTGAGATCTTGCATCGCCACGTGAGCGGGGCGATGGCGACCTCCGGCTTCGGTACTCGCCCGCGTCGTCCCGTCGGGAAAAGCGCGATTCCTCCCGGTGTCGTGGAGAGGGATGCCTGTCCCGCCTTGGGACGTCCCAATCGTCCCTCCGTCGCTTCCATGAGTCCTGCCCTGGGCGTGGAGAGGGCGACCTGTTATTCCCTTTCGCGCCAGCCCTTTCGTCCCCCCGGTGATGCCTGCCATCGTGCTTGTAGAGCGGGGATGGCGACCTGCTGCCCTTCGAGCGGAACCTATCGCCTCGTCGACTGGACCGATGCTCCTTGCGACTTCTGGGCGAAAGCGATCTGTCCCGCGGTGATGGGGATCGATCGTTTCCGCCTCGGCGCGGTGCGTCGCGTCGGGAGTAGCTGGGCTCCTTGCGACTGCCCGACGTTCTCCTGTCCCTGGTACTGCTGCGCGAATCATCGCGTGGACGGTTCCTGCTCGGACGTGCTTTACTGTGAGCGTCTCGCTCGTCGTAGTCGCCCGTCCTCCGACGTTCCTCTGCCCGAGCATCCGGAGCGGCGCGCGCTCCGTTTCCTTCCATGGGGTTTGACGAGTGGCTGCGATCTCGGTTGTCTCGCCCGTTCTGCGCGGCCGCGGCATTCCACTGTCCTTGCGTGCTGGAGCTCGGCGCGCCGTCCCCTCGGGAGTTGGCCGTGGCTTCGCGAGGGATTTCCTCCACCTCGACGCCCCACCATTGCGGATCCCGCTCGGAGCGAAGCTCGTCCATCAAAACTCCGACTCGAAAGCGGTACTTGCCAAGAATTCTCTGGTCAAACGCATCACATGGCCGAATGCCCCCGGGCTTGTTCGCGAAGTAGGATCCCAGGACAATCTTGCTTCCATGCCGCGCCCCCAGGAGGTTTCCCAACCTCAGTCCCCCATCCTCCGCCGCGACCTCCACACCCGCGGGCCCCTGCGCCTCCAAAGCTCGGGAGTCTCTCCGTTTGCTCTTGCCTCGCTCTCGGCTTCGCCAGCTGCCGGCCGCCGGCCCCGGAAAGCAGTAGAACTTGTCTCCGAGGAGCGCTCGGCAGTCCCTGAGCAGCGGATGCGCCTTCACGCGCGCCGCGATGTCCCCGTGCCACTCGGCAAAGCTCTTGCGGACCTCTCCTCTCCCCCGCGGCGGCGCTGCTGGCGCCACGGCCCCCAGAGACGTAGAGTGCTCGCCCTGGCCGCTGCGGTCGGGTGCGTGCTGGCTCAGAAGACCATCCGACGGCCTCGGAGGCGACTCGACGTTTGGACTCCCGCGGCCCTTCGCGGCTTCCTCGCTCTCCGTCCGCGGCCGCTTGAGTCCGGGTCTGCCGCTGTCGGCCTGCGCATGCGCCACGGCGTTCCGCGCGGCTGCAAAACTGCGCTTGGGCCGCCGTTGCAGATCCAGAGCGCCGTCCGCCAACTTCGCCCGGTCCGCGGCCGCAGCGGCCGGAGCTTGCATGGCTCCAGCGCAGCGCGGAGCGTGGGCTTCGCCGCTCTGCTTCTGCCAGCTGGTACCTGTAGCACAATCACTCTCTAGTACCGTGCGAGTCCCGCGTGACGCACTGGACGGAGCGCGCGCTTGTGGCGCTCAAATCCCTCTGCAATCGGATCCTTTTCGAAATGGGTTGGTGCTGCGACGCCCCAACATGAGAAAGACACCGATCGATCGAGATCAACGTCGAATTTCTGCATTCTAAAGCACGAACTATCGATACCGTTCGAAGGGGTGCTCGAATCTCGAAATCCAAACGAAGCCTGTTCGCCCGTTCTTTGCGTTGCTTGAACATCGGAGCGGCTACCAAGAGCCCATTGGCCGGCGCGGCGCGGCCACCGCAGAGAGCAAATGCTTGCCGACTCGACAACCGAAGCTTCCACGGCCCACCTTGTTTACGGCGAATAAGCCACGCGGGCCGAAAGATCGCAGCTTTGACGTAGCGAGCGTTTGGCGGCGCAAACGCCTTCGCTTGTGAGATTCAGCCCATCAGGTGCGTTGTTTCTTCCTCCAATCCCTCCGCATCGTATGCAGCGAGTGGACGGCAGCTTTGGCCGGCGTCCGAGCGCGGGAAGATGGAGTTCGCCGCGCGTCCTGATCGACGCACTTCAACGCGCCACGAGCTCTCTCTTCTGAATCTCCTTCCGGAGCCCAGCTCTCACCGCTTTTCTGTGGCGCAGATAGCTTTGTGGTCAATATGCTCCGTGTCGTCGCCCTCGTTGCCCTGCTGGTCGGCAGCAGCGCCTTTGTCGCCCCCGTGGCGAGGCCGCGGGCTGCGGTCCGCATGGCCATGGCCGGCGACAGCCGCCGCGACGTCGCCATCCAGTCTGTGGCTGCGCTCGGTTCGCTGCTGGCGGGCGCGCAGATGGCCGTGGCGGACGAGGTGGCCGCTCCGGCGTCGACCGAGCTCGGTCCGCCGCCGACGGACTGGGGACTCAGCAACCAGTACTACGACGACGCCGTCCGCGTGGTGAATCACATGCGGTATGCCACCATCATGCCCAAGAGCACTCCCAACTACGAGGCCATCGCCACCAACTGCAAGAAGGAGATGATCGACTTCGTCTCCTTCTACCGGCGCTTCCCGAACGTGGCGGGCAAGCCGTCCTTCTCCACCTTGTACACGGCCATCAACGTGCTCGCGGGCCACTACACCAACTACGGCGTGAAGTTCCCCGTGCCGGAGAAGCGCAAGAAGCGCTTGTTGCAGGAGTATGCGGAAATTGAGAAGAACATCAAGCGCTCGCGGTAAAGGCTGAAGGGAAGGAGGTGTGGTGTGGACCAGAGCGCCAGTGAGGGAGGTGAGAGAACGGTGCGAGGTTCGAACCTTCGAAGCTACGGAATGCGCGTGGCGTGGCCAGAGCAGTGAAGATGATGCACATGGCGATGTGGAAGGTGCCTGAAGACTTGCTGTCGGAGAGGATCTGAGTGGGTCAGTGAACAACGAGCACCCAACTTGCTTGCACCGCGGCGCTCCGCTCCACATTGCCCGGCTCGACTCGGCTTGAGCCCATTCTGCTACGCTCGGCTCGCGTCCTCCACTTTGCTCTGCTCGGCTGGCAAGGAGGCCTCGAAACCTATGCGGCGATTTCCAAGGCCTGGCTAGCGTGCGCTCCTTTGTTCCCAAAGGACTAGCGGACGAGCTCCTCAGTGCAAGCTGTGGACAGCTTCCTCCTGCTCGAAGCCTCCTGGCATGCCTTTCGAAGCTCCTTGAAGCCGCGGGCCGGAGCAGGCACTGAGGTGTTCACTTTCTGCGTCGTCCTAGAAGGGTTGGCTTCGCCAGCTGGGTGCTCCGCGTCCGCACGGATGTGAGACGCTACTGCCGCTGATCGAGACGCCCGACTTGAGCTCCGCGGTCTCGAGCTCGTCCGGGACATGAGACGCGCAGCGCCCTGCAGGGGTCTTGTTCCTTCTCGCAGACGCCTTCCTGAACCCTCTTTCTGTTCGGCGGCAGCAAGGGCGGCAGCGACCGGCCAATGCGCAGCGATTTTTGCAATCATGGAGGGCGTCCAGCAGTCCGAGTCCTGCGCAGCAACGTTGGCGCCACTCGTGAGCAGGACATCCGTGACCTCGGCGCTGCCAGTCCGCGCTGCATGGTGGAGGGGCGTTGCTCCGGCGACATTCGCTGCGTCCACATTCGCCCCAGCCAGAAGTAATCGCCCCACGATGGAAGGAAAGCCGCGTGCTGCGGCGATGTGAAGAGGGGTCTCTCCTCGGAATCGCGTGGGCGGATCCACCTCGCAGCGCCGCCGCAAGAGCAGGTCCACAAGGCCCTGGGATCCCGTGTAGGCGGCGAGGTGAAGCGCCCTCCAGCCAAACTTGGTTTGCGCTTCGAGGGACGCCCCAAAGTCCAGGAGCGACTCGACCACTCCACCGTTCTCGTGGAAGACTGCGCAGTGCAGCGCGGTCCAATTCTGCTCGTCAGCGTCGTGAATGTTCTCGATGGCCGGCAGGACATGATCGATCTGTTCCTTCCGCAGAAAGTCGGCCGAGTCTCCGTGCAGAGCTCGAGGCTCCCGCAACAAGTACTTGGAGGACCGGCCGCATGTGATGCACTTGCCGGAGGCGGAGACGTTTCTTTGCCCGCAGAGATGGCAATACCATGCCGCTTCGGCTTCAGTGGCGCCATCGCCGTCGCTACTCCCCATCGGCCCCTGCTGCTCTGTAGGGAACGGACAGCTCTGCGGGAGGGAGCACTGGAAGGATCCACTGCGGGGAGGCGTTGGCCAGTCTTTCTGTGCTGTTCTACAGTGGAACACGGGGACTCTGTAGTACTACATGCTACTGTACCGGGAACGTTTACGCGTCGGCGGAGGCTCCGTGGCTCAAGGCACAATCCCGATTTCTCTGGTATGGGCATGGACTGTCGCCTCTTGTGGCTCTCTTTCAGGCGGTGACAGGGTGGCGAGGCAACTGGCAAAGGAAGGAGCATTTCATGGGTGTCCTCATCCGATGCCGTATCCGCCATGGCGCCTACTCTTCCCTGGCTTGACGTTTGGCTTGCGGGATTTCCTCTGGGCACCCCCGCTCTGCGAAAGACCGATGAACGCAAGTCAGAGACGCAGCGGCCGCTTTCGCTACGGCGAAGGTTCCTACCTTGGCCTCTTCAGACGTGCTGAAGAACTTGGCGAGGCTCTTGGCCAAGGCCTTCGCTTCGGCACGTGGGAGGGTCCACTGGATGACGTGTGGTGGCAAGTGATAGATCGGCTGCGTCTCCCACTGGTCGGCTCCATCAAGGGAGTCCTGTGGCTCCGACTCCAATGAGGGACTATCCTCCACGGCCATTTCGACCTCGCCATCCACTCCGTCGACAGAGGTGGCGTCGGCGTCCGCCTCCCGTTCCACGGCAGCCACGCACTTCTGCTGCACCTGGGAGGAGTACGAAGACCTTTTTGTGAGGCCAAAGCAGACAAGCATGGCATGCCGATTGCTTGACCTCTTCGAAAGCATCTGGCAGTCTCAGCGGACTGAGATCGACGGCCACGACGTCCGTGATCCCGTCGTTGCTCTTGTGCAGCACAATGGTCTTCCAGCAAAAGATGAGATGGGTGAGGAAGAAGAAAGTCACCGAACGCAAGGACTGCCTACGGCTCACCGGCTGCGCACGAGCATCGCAAAGGGATCGATACGTATTCGCCAGAGGGGCCTCCCGACGTTGGCTCCGCCAGCCACTTCCCGTGATCTATTTGCCCGGAGACAGACGAGGATGCCTGTTTGTGAGAATCCTCGACGCGCAGATACCCCATGCACACCTTGCAGACGCGGGATGGTGCACCTCTAAGAATCCTTTCCGCCGCGCGAGGTCGTAGAGCTCTCTCTCATCTGCATTCAGGCGGTGAGGCACCCCCCGGGAGCCCGTTCCCTGCATCCGAGGCCGTCAGGTTCCTCGCAGTTCTTGGTTCAGCAGCTTCGCTGCAGTCCTGACCTTCTTCTTTGCCGGCTTGCCCCAGCTGATCCGCTCCACGTCGTCGACTGTAGGTCTCCAGCAGTCCGTTCGTGCAGGAAAGTCTCCTCTGCATGCCACCGGTGAGCCCTGTGCAGGCTGGAGAGCGGCGAGGACGCGCAACCTACTTGCAGAGTCTTCTGGCCGTGAGGCATCGGCTATAGCCGCCGCGGTAGGCAGTCGGGAGGCCGTAGAGCGGCACCAGCGTCAGCATACAAGCCGCCGAGGATCGCATGGCCCAAGACCGGGCGCTTCACGAGCAGTGGAGCTGCACGGGCTGCGAAGCGAGAGCATTGGCAAACACCACGTCAGCAGATCCGATGCCGTCTCTGGAGGATCCTTGCACAGGAGGCGCACTCTTTGCACAGCCACTCACCAGTCGATTGCAGGGTGTCTGAGAATCGATGATCCTGCGCTTTTCTGACAGGGTTGGATGACAAAGCGGCGCTGCGCTGCATCGAACAGCCCCAAATACACGCCCGCATGTGTGCGTCCGTCTGGCGGCATTGAGACGGACGGAAGTTCCTTTTGTTCCATTTGGAAACGGACGCACAAGATCGATCTTGCGTAGTTTCGTTTCTGGTCAGTCGGTCAGTGTTAATAATATGATCCCTTGAGTTGAGTTTGGAAAAGCCTGCTCACGTTGCCCGCCAAACACAGCTCAAATGGGCCGCGGCGCCCGAAGCCCCTGAGCGTTGGTGCGCAATTGATGGCTTCCGAGGCTCCTGCTTTTTGAGCACTACAGCTTCTGGAGAAGTGACGTGTCTTCAGAGACTCCGTCGTGAGCAATCGGGCCTTGTGGATCCTGTGGTTGCGTCGCGGAGAGGCGCACAGCGCAGGCAGAACTCGGTGCCGCGTTCCCCCCAAATAGGGGAGGCCTTCCACGAGCACAGCCCGTCCGAATCGTCCTGTCCGTGAACCAAAGAGCATTTTGCGGGAGCAGCGCTTGCAAGAAGGCACAGCCCGGCGTCCGAGAGTGTGGACAGGCGCGTTTTTAGCTTGCCGAGAGGCAGCATGCCGTCTCTTGCAGAATTGTACGCGGAAGCGCTCCGGACGCGTCCGCTGCAGACGAAAGCCGCCATTGGCTTCATCGGAGCGGCTGCGAGTAACATCGTCGCGCAGGTGAGGCACGGTCCGCTTCTGACGCCAAGATGATATGAGGGCTGAAACACAAGGCACCCAAAACGCAGTGTACGGCGCAGAAGGGGCGAGGCGGGACTAGGGGCTCCTTCCAGTGGGCAATTTGTTTCCTCTTCGCGCTTCACAACTCGCCGCCGCTGTCCCACTTCTGGTATGCCTTCCTGGAGCGTGTGCCGCGGCTGTCCAAGTCGCCCATTCTCAAGGTCATTCTGGACAACGTCATCTGGAGGCCTTTCCTCCTGCTGTACTCCTTTGTCTGCTTCGGGATCCTCATGGGCAGGACCCCGAAGGAGATCATGGCCGAGCTTCGCGCCAAGTTCGTCAGCAGCTACGTGACGGGTAACGCTCGGCATCCAAGTCCAGGCACCCGATCTTCGTGCGCAGCGGCACCCTAACCATGTGTTCTCCTACAGGCCTGAAGATCTACCCGGTCGCCTCCTTCGTAAACATGACCATCGTGCCGCTTGACATGCGAACATCCTTCAGCGAGCTGGTCGGGTTCTTCTGGAACTGGTACCTCTCCATGGCCTTCGCGGCGACTGCTTCCGATGAGGAGCTCGAAGATGACGAAGACCGCGACGAGGAGGACGACGACGACGACGAGGAGAACGAGTTCGACAAGGAAGAAGACGTACGTGACCCCTCGGCTGCTCCCCACCAGGCGCATAGGATTTGCTGAATAGCCATCCGCCCCCGCTGCAGGCTTAGCCGGTTGTGCTCAGCGTTGCCTCCGCCTCGATCCCCCAGGAGCAGACGTTTGAGGACGCATGGGAAGAATCTGCGACGAGATAGCGGAGGACCAGTCCGACTGTCGCGTAGTCCGCAGGTCGCGGCGACGGAGCCTTCAGACTTCCACCACGTACGACGCTTCCGGCCCAGTTGCCGCATGTCACACGAGCGTCGTTGGTCGAGACGCCGTTTCAGAAGCTCCCCAGGCGACGTTGCTCAAGGAGATTGACTTGCCGAGATGCGGTAGAGCCTCAAGATAGTCCGTTCTCCGTTCATGCTGTCTATAAGGTCTGCTGCGCCACGCAACAAGTCCCCGTCGCCGCGGTGGTCGTCCTGGCCTCGGTGAACCACCTCCTTCACAAGAGAGACCTCCAACCGCTTCTGCAAGCGTCGCACCAGTGAGGCTTCCTTCTTGAAGCGCCGGGTTTGAGCGAGCAGCGCCGTCGCGCCCTCGGAGCAGAGACGGTGCAGAGTAAGCTCCAGCGGATCGAGCAGATGCTCCCAGTAGATGCAATCGGCTGCAACAACAACGTGACCGGCCAGCCTCGGAGACTCGTCTGTACCCCTGCTGTCGATGTAGTGCTCCACGTCTGCTGTGCCCCAAGCAAGGGGCATGGCTTGCACTCGACTCCCTCCTTCTCCGCGATCCGCTTGGACACCGAGAGCGTCCGCATTAAGAGCAATGTTCTCCTCCAGCGCAGGAAGCACTTCTGGGAGATCACTCAGGACCACGCGCGGCGCTCCAAGGGCGGCACAGAAGAGGCCCACCAACCCCACGCCGGCGCCGAGCTCAAGGACGCTGGCCTCCTCGATCGGAGAGGGCAGCAGCTGACCCCACTGCTCGTCCTCCGCGGCTGCAGCGCCAGCAGCCTGCTCCAAGCATCGACACAAGAAGACCGCTGCCGGCCACAAGTGGAAACCGATGCCTTGCTGCTGCCGCTGCAGAATCTGAAGAGGCGGCGTCAGCTCGGACGCGAACGCCAAAGGTCGAACTTCGGGATCTTCAGAGGACTCCGAGGCTTCCGCAGCCGCAGCGCTCCCGGGCGAGTCGAACTGGAAGTTGCTCTGGAGGGCATCGCCCGCGTCTTCATCGTCGCTGTCATCCACCAGCCATTGACTCAGGCCCAGCGGAGACGAATCCGAGGAGCTCATGGAAGGCGCAAGGAAAGGGAAAATCTGAATCAGAACTGACGCTGGTGAAGAGCGGCGTCGGCGCGGATTCTGTCCAGGTGGGAACTCGCGAGACAGATGGAAATTATCATGTGACAGATGGAGAATCGCTGTTTCTTGCATTGAAATTGTAGTACAGTATCAAAAGAAGAGCGTTTCTCTTCATGACATGAATAGTCTATTGATGATAATTTATAAACTGATCATTTTCGACAAAAGTATAACATATATTAACGTTATGAGTTTTATATTAAATTGAAAATAATATTTCAAGTAATAGTGAGTTATGAAGGTGAGACTACGGATGATTCAAAATATCCCTCTTATCCCGCCATGGTTTGGCCGCAGATGCACGTTGGCCGCTTCGGCGCCGCGCCACGCACGGCTGGATGCGCTTAGGTTCCCGCCCATCTTTGTGCGCGTTCGGCTCCATCGCTTCACTTCCGCTGACAGCTCCTGAGGCTGCGAATCCGTGGCTGTTCCGCTAGAATCGCCGCGAATGGCCTTCGCGCTGTAGCCTCGTACGTGGCAGATCCCTCGACAGCGTTTACCGCTCTTTTTGCGGCGCGGAAGTTGCGATGAGCGGCTCGAAGATCCTGATCTTGGTCGCTGTGGTGACTCTCGGAGCCGCGTTCTTGCTGCCAGATGGCCATGTGCGCAGCAGGAGAGGGCTTCAACTCCGAAGATCGGCGTCTGAGTTGGAAAGCGTGGTGAGCAAGACGAAGCAGCGGCCAAAGGATATTCCCGAGCAGCTGTATAACGATGCAGATTACGTCCTGTTCGACATGCCCGGCCTGTGGAAGGAAGACTGGAGTATCAGCAAGTACGACGCGGCGGCGATCCAGAGGAGATACAGCGCTCCGCTCCCCTTCTTGCGCCTGGTGGGCCGCGTGATCAACGCCGGACTGCCGCTGCTGGGTTGGTACGCCACGACGCAGTTTGACAACGCCACGGTGCACTGGCGAGACGACGAGGAGAACGCCCTGCTGCGGAGGCGCCGAGGAGAGGAGCTCCGCAAGGCCATCATCGCCACGGACAGCGTCACGTTCATCAAGGGTGGGCAGGCTGCGAGCCTCCGCCCAGACCTCGTGAAGGTGCCGGAGTGGGTGGACGAGCTGACCAAGCTCCAGGACGAGGTGGACTCCTTCAGCACAGCGGTTGCCATGGATGTGATCGCCAAGGAGCTGGGTGTCTCGGACCCAAGGGACGTCTTCGACTTTCCGGCGTGGCCTCCCGAGCCGGTGGCAGCGGCCTCCATTGGGCAGGTGTACCGAGCGCACTTGAAGAACGGCGCAGAGGTTGCAATCAAGGTGCAGAGGCCCTCGGCTAGGGGCTCGGCGGCGCTTGACATGCTGATCCTCCGGAATGTGGCGCTGCTGCTCAAGCGCGTCAAGAACCTGCGCTCGGACATGCAGGGGATTGCGGATCGCTTTGGGGAGCAGCTCTTCGACGAGCTTGACTACAACCAGGAGGCTCGCAATGCGCAGAGGTTCCGGGAGCTCTACGGAGACATCGACTACCTCGAGGTGCCAAGAGTGTACCCGGAGCTGACCAGAGACCGGGTGTTGGTCATGGAGTGGATCAACGGCACGAAAGGGCCCTGGGAGGACGGCCGCCGGGTGCTCTCGGTGGGGCTGCAGTGCAGTGTTGCGCAGCTCTTCGAGCAGGGATTCTTCCACGCGGATCCGCACCGCGGAAATCTCCTGCTCACGCCCGAAGGAAAGCTCTGCTACCTGGATTTCGGCATGATGGTCAACGTGACGGCCGAGACGCGCTTCGCCATGATTGGCGCCGTCGTGGGTCTGCAAAATAAGGACATCGAGATGGTGAGCGAGAACCTCGTCAAGTTGGAGTTCCTCCCGGATACCACGGATCTCGATCAAGTCGTTCCCGCCGTGGAGTCCGCCTTCCAGAAGGCCACCGGGGGAAAAGGCGCGAGTCGACTCAACTTCACCACCTTGAATACCGAGCTGAACAACATCAGCTATCTTCTGCCCTTCCGCATCCCCCCCTTCTTCAGCACCATTGTGCGGACGATGACCATCCTGGAAGGCCTGGCGCTCACAGTAGATCCGGACTTCCGGCTGGTGAAGGGCTCGTATCCGTTTGTCGCACAGCTGCTGCTCGACGACGAGAATGACTCCCTGCGCAAGCTCCTGGAACGGACCTTGGTCAAGCCACAGGGGGGGCTGCGGTGGTCGCGCCTCGAGCAGCTCGTGAGCATCGCGGCCGCAGCGCGAAGCAGTCTGGAAGATCCGGACGCGCTCCGGGGGGCGCAGCAGCGAAGCGACCTGATAAAGAAGTACGGAGGGGCGTCTGCCGAAGCGGGGCCGTCCGGCAAAGCCAAGGCAGAGGAGGCCAGAGCGAGCCAGGAGGATTTGCTCGACGGCCTCAGCATTGACGGCATCGTTCGGATTGTGGAGTGGCTGCTGAGCGACAAGGGCGCCTTCTTGAGAAGGCCCCTGGTCCAGGATATCGTGGACACCCTTGACTCGCTCAGTTTGGCAGCCGGGAATGCTTTGAACTTGGCATCGCTGGGGCTCCTGCCACGGCCCGGCGAGCAGCCGGACCGTGAGCGCCTGGAGAGCATCGGCAGAGTGCTTGCTCGGGCCCTCGAATCGGACGCCGCCTACTCGCTTGCCGCTCAAGAAGGAAACAGCCGCATCGAGATCCTCCAGAGGGGCGTGGCTCTGCTCAGCAACGAGAAGCTGCGGGAGAAGTTCAATCCCATTCTCGTTGCAGCCCTACCGCTGTTCAACGAGGTGGTGGTGCTGCTTGTCGAGCGCGGGGCCAAGAGGGAGCTGCGTGCTCTTGTGCGCCGGCTGGATCTGCCCGGTGTGGTGGGTCAAGTAGCTCGGGTTCTCGACGGGATAGATGAGAACTTCAAGGAGCGGAGAGAGCAAGAAAGGCGCTCAGAGGAGCGGGAGAAGGTCCTTCCAAAGGTCATGTATCCGCGCGGCACGTCCGGCGAGGCAGACGGGCCGGAATCGTCGTCGGGGTCGCCAAGATGACAGGAGTCCCCAAGATGACAAGAGCCCCCCATCCCGATGGCAAGAGCCCCCAAGATGACGAGAGCTCCCCCCCCGAAGACAAGGTAAGCGACACGGGAGATCTGAACGGAAGAGCTGGGGCTGCGGCAGAGCGCGATGATGAACGTTTGGTCCGAAATGAGAATAGGTGCTCATACACCCGTGTGGACGAAGAACGTGCCATCCATTTCTTGAGCGCTTTGCTTTGCGGCCTCGTTGGCCATGGGGGAGAAAGCGATTCCCTGTTCTTTTGCATGTTGCTTACGCGTCCCCTTTCTCTCCCTTATAGAAGACAAGGCAAGGCTGAGGCTTGAAGAGCGGACGAAGCTGCGGAAGAAGTTTCCGTGGCCGCGCGAGATGAGTCAGAACTCCGTCTCGG
The DNA here is from genome assembly GCA_019677205.1 of Pinguiococcus pyrenoidosus. NCBI lineage: Eukaryota > Pinguiophyceae > Pinguiochrysidales > Pinguiochrysidaceae > Pinguiococcus > Pinguiococcus pyrenoidosus. The sequence continues at coordinate 30,452 of JAAMXY010001173.1, forward strand.
AGGGTGTAATAGGAGTACAGCAGTCCACATGTAAG
>JAAMXY010001175.1:0-10331 GCA_019677205.1 Pinguiococcus pyrenoidosus
CAGCCTGGGACACAGCACGCTTCTTGTGAGCCAGAGATCAGCTGAGGCGAGGCACGGGGCAGCGCTACGCTGCACTCGAGCGGAGCGAGGCCGGCGAATTCCGACCCTTCGATGGATTTCACCGAAGAACTTCGCCAATCTTCCTGGTCTGCACTCGCCAGAGCCGATGGCGCGACGCTCACCTGGGGGGTCGTTGGGGCGACGACGGGGTTTGGCGAGTCTTTCGCGCCGATGGAGACACGAAGGGTGCACGTGGCGCTCGCACAGGCTTCCAGTGCGGATGTGCCGCGATCGCGGATGAAGTGCTCCTCGACCCGATCTGAAGGGCTGCATCTGCAAGGTATGGTCAGGTTCTGTGTCGCGCCGAAAAGAAGTATGGGTAGATCTGTGTCGCTTTCGAAGGATTGCGAATGGAACGTCAGCAGTATTTTGAAGTTGCGCCCTGAGCTGGCTTGCGCGTGCGGGCATGCTGTGTGATGTGATAGGAAGGAAAACGCGTCCATATTACCTGAAGTTTCTCCTAAAATATTAAAACTAACTTATTTTCGTTTTGACCAATCAGAACGCTCTCGATTTTGAACTGGAGCTGCCTCCCGCCATTCTTCCTCACGTTTTATTTAATTGTTTATTATGATAAAATATTGATCATTCATAACCAATAGGGTGAGTCATTCAAAAATATATCAAAATACAATTTTGAGCTCTCCTAGCCGCATACCGTTTCAGCTCGAGAAGTGCTGCGAACGACGGAAGCTGTCTCCCTGGCCTCTTCCGGCCTTTCCTTACAGACACCATGCAGACCCCCATGATGGTGATGAACGTGAACACCCAGCGGGAAACCGGCAGGGCCGCCCAACTTGGCAATATCCAAGCGGCCAAGGTAAGAGCTTCCCATGCGCCCAAACCGCCTTCACACACAGCCCTGCCTGGCAGAAGAGGCCTTGTCCCAGAGGTAGAAAGGCGGCCGTAGGCGCAGCGCCGTTTCAGGGGTGACGCACGCCAGGATGTAGTGCGAAGATGAGCTCGCAGTGCTTCCCAGCGCTTTGCGATAACCCTCCCACTTGTTTCTCCCGGTTTCTAGGCGGTCGCGGACATCATTCGCACCACGCTGGGTCCCCGCTCCATGCTGAAGATGCTTCTGGATCCCATGGGCGGTATTGTGCTCACCAACGACGGCCACGCGATCCTTAGAGAAGTAGATGTCTCGCATCCAGCTGCCAAGTCCATGATCGAACTCAGCAGAGCACAGGTCCGTCCAACTCAATCCCGTCCATCATGCCGGTTTTTTTTTCTTTTTGGGGGGGGGGGCACGGAGGACCCATGAGAAGCTCACCGCCACTCCTCGGTACCCAACAGGATGAAGAAGTCGGCGACGGCACCACCTCGGTAATCATCCTTGCTGGGGAGATGCTGTCCATGGCCGAGCCCTTCCTGGAGCGGAACATCCATCCAACGCTCGTGGTCAAGGGCTACACCCGCGCGCTGCAAGTTGCGCTGAACACCTGCAAGGAGATCGCGAAGCATGTGGACATTGAGGACACGGCCTCCATCCAAGAGCTGGTCAAGACGGCGGTGGGCACCACGTTCAGCTCCCGCTTCGGCAACATCGTCATCGGCCTCGCCGTCGACGCGGTCCGCCGCGTCGTGACCTACAGCGGAGACAGGCCGGAAGTGGACATCAAGCGCTACGCCAAAGTAGAGAAGATTCCGGGTGGCGAGATCGCCGACTGTGCCGTCCTGAACGGCGTCATGTTCAACAAGGTCCCGACGCACGCGAAGATGCGGCGCCGCATCGAGAATCCGCGGATCCTCCTCTTCGACTGCCCGCTCGAGTACAAGAAGGGCGAGTCGCAGGCGAACGTGGAGATCACGAATGAAGAGGACTTCGAAAGCATGCTGCGGATGGAGGAGGAGTACATCGAGAACTTGTGCTCCCACATCATCGCCCTCCGGCCGGACATCGTCGTGACGGAGAAAGGCGTCTCGGACCTGGCCCAGCATTACCTCACGAAGGCAGGCATCACAGCTTTCCGCCGCCTGCGCAAGACGGACAACAACCGCATCGCCCGGGCGGTTGGCGCCACCATTGTGCACCGTCCAGAGGAGGTGCGCGAGTCCGATCTCGGCACGGGTTGTGGTCTCTTCGAGGTGCGCAAGATTGGAGACGAGTACTTCACCTTCCTGGAGGAGTGCAAGGACGCCAAGGCGTGCACCATCATGCTCCGTGGAGGGTCCAAGGACGTCCTGAATGAGGTCGAGCGTAATCTCCAGGACGCGATGCAGGTTGTCCGCAACATCGTGTTCGAGCCCAAGCTTCTCCCCGGCGGCGGCGCTACCGAGATGTGCATCGCCGAGGCGCTCTCCCGAGAGGCGTCCAACGTAGAGGGCGTGGACCAGTGGCCATTCCAGGCGGTCGGGCAGGCGCTCGAGGTCATCCCGCGCACGCTGGCGCAGAACGCGGGCGCGAATGTGATCCGATCCATCACCGAGTTGCGCGCCAAGCATGCGAGCGGAGGCTGCCGCACCTACGGCATCCACGGCCACACGGGTAGAATTGCAGACATGGCTGAGGAGGGTATCTGGGACCCGTACTCAGTCAAGGTCCAGACCTTCAAGACCGCCATCGAGTCGGCCTGCATGATCTTGCGCATCGATGACATCGTCTCTGGAACGAAGAAGCCCAAGTCAAACTAGAGAGCCTTCGAAGTGCGCGGTCTGCTCAAGGCGACGTAGGTGTAATGATCTAGGCCCTCCATGGTAGGTTGTTGTGAGCGTGTCAAGCCGATGCGGACACGAACAGAAAGCAAAGAGGCCGAAGTCTTAAAAACATAGTTCGAGTGTATGTTGGTGTGCTTCTCTCCGTTTGGCTTGTGCCCTGGACGCCCGATCGTCGCGTCATCGTCGCGCCCCAACTTGATCGACTGTTGCTTCTCTGAGGCGTCACAGCTGCGTGGCCAAGCATGGGGACCGCCGGCGGGGTATTCGAAGGGCCTTTGCAACTCGGCACAGGATCTTCCGAGTCCTGTCTTTCCCTGAACTGATGTTTTCACAGATCTACACTTGGTCCCCCGTCCCCCATTCTTCTCCGACACAACCATATGAATCAGATATTTATATACATATGGATAGAAACTGTCCGAGATGCTCCCTGAAACCCCCTCAGCTTTCTGCACGCATCACAGAGGGCCGTCGAGCTTGCAGGCGTTTCATTCTGCTCCCGTTGGTGGACGCAAAGTTCAAAAAGATGTTCCTCTCGGGAGAGTCCGTCCTGGGATGCAAGAAGGAACGGCCGAAGGCCTGCGCCACGGAAGATGGCCCGCGGCCGCGGTAGACTTGGGCTGCTGACTCTGGTGCTCCTGGCGCGAGTCTGCGTGATATTCCCCTGGCGCCAGTGGGACTACCAGAGCGTGACCGACGATGCGGATTGCACTTTGTGCGACGGCACCAGCGATGCCGAGCACTGCAAGTCGCTCTGCCGGGAGTGGCGGCAGATGTGGGGATTGTCCCATGGACCCGGAGCTCGACGAGGGTACTCCATGGTGCTGCACGGGTCCCGAGTGGTGCTGTTCGGCGGCCGCGCGGCGGAGCTGCAGCAGGAGCACATCCCCCGCACGTACGAAATCGAGTTGATCAATGGCGAGTTGGAGTTCATCTCCTACGACGAAAAGCCCGTGACCCCTCCGGCGGAGGGGAACACGGAAGCGACGGTCGGGCGATTCTACAATGACGTGTGGATGTACAACCTCAACTGCTCCGACTACGGCGACGCATCGCGACGGAGCTGGAATGGTCCTTGCGAGCCCACGTCCGGCGGCGTGGGCAGTGGCTGGGAGTTGCTGCATCCGGGGGCCGTGAACGCCAAGTGCCGCGTGGTGCTTGGGGAGGAGATCTGCGAGATCCCCAGCGAGCGATACTATCACGGTGCGGCTGTCTTCAACGACAGCACCATGGTGGTGTATGGTGGCTTCTCGCCGCGCTGCGAAGACTACTGCGACGACGTGTGGTCCTTCGACCTGCGCAATCGCGACGGTTGGATCGAGCTGTACGAGCTGGACCACTTCGAGAGCGGCACTGCGCCGGGGAAGCGCTGGCGCTTCTCGCTGGTACCGCTGGGCCTGCGAATGGTGGTGTTCGGCGGCCACCGCCTCTGGCATGGCTTCGCGTCGGACAACAGCTTCGAGTCCGAGCCGCCCTTCGGCAGCCACGAGCTGCTGCCCGTGGGGGGGTACTTGGACGACCTGTGGATGTTCACCAAGAGGCCGCTGCAGCCGGACGAGCTCGCGCCGGCGGACTCCACGGGCTACGCCACTTGGGAGCAGCTGCTGCCGCGACAGACGTGCCGCTCGAACCGGACGGCAGTCTGGGAGACGCGGAAAGATATCGAGTGCCGCACGACATGGCCGGCGCCCCGGGCGGCACATGCGGCGGCATATGACGAAGAGAGGGACATAATGTGGTTGCACGGCGGGTATGCCACGGCCTTCCCGTACATCTCCACGGACGGCAGGGGGTATGGCCCGGGGGTGGCCACGGGACCCTCTGGCATCGGAAGGCGTCCGTATCCCACCCATCCCTACTACCTGGGCGACTTGTGGAGCTACAACTTCTCCAGCGGCTTCTGGACGCCGCACGCCAGCGCCGGCGCCGCGCCGGAAGCGAGGGCCGATCATGTGCTGCTGGTGCTTGGAGACGTCCTCTTCCTCTTCGGCGGCTACCGCGACAACTTCCACTTCGATGACACGTGGTACTTCGACATCCACTTTGGGCGCTGGCTGGAGAAGAGGGACTTCGTCCACGCGCGGTGGCCGGCCAACTGCACGGACGACGTGGAGAGGATCCTCGCCGACGACGAATGCCTGAACCTCACGTTCTCGGTGCCGCTGGAGCGGAGTGACGCCACGCCCTTTGACATTCTGCCGTGGCAGGAGCAGGAGCATTACTATCCGGATCCCGACTTTCTCGAGCACGCGCCGTACCCCTTCGGCGGGGTTGTCGACGATGCATCGCAAGTCCAAGAACTTGGCGACCTGGAGGGGCAGGCGCTGCCGCCGTTTGCCGCCACGGGTCCGAGGCAGGCCGTGAGACCCTTCGTCATCGCGCTGAACGGGACGCATCGGGCGACCGTGTACGAGCGGTGCACGAGTGTGAAGGGCCAGCCGACCCGCGGTCGGATCGTCGACGGCCAGTATGGCCGGGCATCCGAGCACGTCTTCATTCCGCAGCCTCGGCGCCAGTCGCCGGGCTGGGACGGTTGCCGGGATCGCATCGACAATCGAAGCGACTTGCCCAACCAGCTGCAGTGGATCTCGCCACATCATCGAAGCAGCCACCGCGCCGTTTTCAGCAAGGATTTTGACATGGTGATCGTCTTCGGCGGGCTGGGAACGAACGTCTCTGTGGATCGGTCCACGTCGGAGGCTTTCGACGCCTTCCCGCTGGCTGACATGTGGCAATTCGGCATCAACGATTGTCTACACAACTGCAGCTCCCATGGAGACTGCAACCTGGGGTTCTGCACCTGCTATCCCGGCTACTACGGAAGCGACTGCTCGAACGTGTCGTGTCCGGGCGACTTCTGCACCTACGACGCCTTCACTCGGGAGCAGACTTGCCGCCACTGCTGCCACGCTGGCTATGACCACGACGCCAACGCTGCCGTCTTCGACTACGACTTCCAGGGTGAGAAGCGGCAGTGCTCCGCGGAGGATGCGGGCGTCACGAACGGCGTCTGCGACGGCTTCGGCCAATGCCAGTGTGCCCCGCCCTTCCTTGGCGACGACTGCTCCATCAAGGACTGCCCCAACCGCTGCTCGTACAATGGATGGTGCTCGATCGAGTTCCCCGTGTCGCGGTGCATCTGCAATTCGGGATACTACGGCGAGTTCTGCCAGTACAAGGATTGCCTGAACAACTGCTCGTGGCCGAACGGAGTCTGCTCCAAGGAGACGGGGCTCTGCTCGTGTCGGATGACGTACAATCCGTACAATAGGACCAGGGAGCACCGGGTCTTCGGCGGAGAAGATTGCTCGTACATCCCGGCATATGCTGCTGCCAGCCGTATCGCGATGCCGCGGTGGGCGGTTGCTGTCACTCTTGGTGTCGTTGCAATCGCGCTTCGCCGGACGGGATTTGGAACTTGAACAAACTTTTACGAGGTACGTCATCAGATGGCCCACCACATCTCGAAAAGAGCCTTGACCATCATCACAAACTTGAACTGTCGTGGAAGACTTCGTTGCAGATCCTACCTATCTACAGAGATCTGGTCCTATCAAAACTGTCCACTTTCCACCGTCCACCGTGCACTGTGCACTGTCGATATCCTCCCACAATGTGGCTCGCTCTCTCAGACCATGGCATTCTGTTGTGAGAGTCCGTCGTCCGCATTCTGCAGCTCCTCCAGCGTGTTAATGACGGCCTCTTCGTCATGGCTCGTGGCCGCGAAATAGTCCGCGTCGATCCCTCCTGCCGCATCACTGTGCGCCAGCTGGCGGAGCTCTTCGTCCAACATGAGCCTCTGCCGCTTCTGCCGCGCCGGGTCCAAGTCCGCCGGGTCATACTGGTGCAAGGACGAGTCCGGGCCGTCCACGACGTCCACGAAGGCCGTTGCTGGCGACGACGAGCTGGACAGAGCCCCTGCGTGGAGCGCCCGGAAGTGCGCTGCCTGCCCATGCAGCGCCTCCGCCGCATCGTCGCGCTTCGGCAGGAAGTCTTCTTCGCTGGAGGCCGCTCGAGAACTCGCCACGCTGAGGTTCAGGTCCTTCGCACGAAGTTTTCGCCCGTCCGGCTTGTCCTCGTGCACGCGACTGTGACGCCGGAGGTGATACCGGTAATAGAAGGACTTGCCGCAGCCAGGCTCTGGGCAGCGGAACTGCCGCCAGCCCACGTGCGTCACCATGTGGCGCTTCAGGTGATCCTCGCGGGTGTACTTCTTGTCGCAGCCCTCCACCGAACAGGTATAGTGCGCGCGGTTCGCATCGTGGGTCTGCAGGTGCCTCCGCAGTCTCGCTGGCTTATTGAAGGCCATCCCACACGTCTGGCACACGAAGCGCCGCTCGGTCACGGACGGCGGCGGCTCTTTCCGCCGCCCCCCGCCGGTCAGCTGACGCCGACTCGCCTTGCGAGCCGCGCCAGACAGCTCGTCCGCTCCGGACAGAGACGCCACGAAGCCCGCCGAGGGCTCCTCCGCCTTGTCGTGGACCATGGAGTTGAGCATCCTGCCTACCGCAGCGGGCCGAGGCGCGAGAGGGCCACCTGTAACCGTCGTCAAGAGCTTTGCGACCTCCGTCTCTGTCCGGCTCTGTCTCCAAAGCAGCAACAAACGTTACTATTCTCCAGTATACTGTACTGAAGTCCAGTCGAATTGAAATCGGGGGTTTTCGGAACTCGAGTCTTGACAATCCTTGGACCAATCCGCGCACGATTCCGCGCGACCTCGGCCCTTTCCGCCACTCAGCGGATGGAATGCATGTCGGGATCTATCTGTTATACTCACGTGCTATGGCATGTGGGAGTCAGAGACAGACGGACAATACAAGCCAGGTCAAGAACAATCGGAAAATCCGCATGGGCGCCGTCGAATCTGCCCCCCCGACGCCCGCCCAAGCGCCGATTTCTCCCATATGTGGCAAGCGCTCCCTGCTGCAAGAGGCCTAGAGCCCTAGACTGCAAGGAGAGGTTCTCAGGTTCCGCAAAAGGCTCTGCGCATTGCAACCAACGCAGCGCAAAGCAGCACCTACTGCCATTTGCCAGCCGGGTTGGCGTTGTCGTGAACGAAGGGCCATTGCACTGGCAGGGGCCACCACAATAGTAAATATTTTGGTGGCGCTGGCCAGCAGCACCGCCGGCCAGCTCAATACTTGTTCCGGATGATCGCGAAGTGGTGACGATCCTTGGCAGCCGCGTCCAGCAGACGAAGAGACGCACGTAGCACAGTAGTAGTCTTGTCAGTCGCCGAGCGAATCCAAGAGTGAAACAACGTGTCGATTGTTCTGTGGAAGGAGAGGCCGCATGGCGAAGGGATCAAAGCTGGACCTTGGATGAGTCACCTATTTCACGTTAAACGACGTCCCCGTGAGCCGTTCACTCTCGCCCCAAAGCCGCTCTGCAAGTTCCATGTTGTTCGCGGTTGGGTTCAAGAAGCCTGGCTTGAGGTTCTGGAAGTACTCGCCGCTCCCTCCGTTGTACGTGCCACCCTTCTCGGAGTCGGTCGCAAGCCAAACTTGTGAGTTCGCGCCTCTGTCCACACTCTTCGTGAAGTAGGACACGAGTAACAAGCCAGCTATCGCAAGGGGATTGTTGCTTGTCCCCTCCTGCACGAGGCGCACAAGATGTTGGTCAGGGATGTGGCTTGGCCTCCCACAGGTTCACCAGCTCTTTTCCGAAGGTTGGTTGCGGTTGCGGTTGCGGTTGCGATTGCGGTTGCTCACCAGAGTTGGCTTGTCTTCTCCTGTCGTCAAGTAGCGCGCCAGTTCCGTTCGCACGGCACCAGGATGCACAGCTACCGTCGAGATGTCAAGCTTTGCCTCCTTGATCTTCCTGTCGAGCTCCTGAAACAGACACACAAGAAGCTCGGCATGAGGGCCACGTTTCTTCGCTTCTTGCAGGGGGAGGAAGCCAAAACAAAACACAACACAACAAAACACAACAAAACACAACCAAACACAACACAACAAAACACAACAAAACACAACAAAACACAACAAAACAAGCAGCTTAAGCACCAACCTTCGTGAACAAGACATTGGCAAGCTTGCTCCGGCAGTATGCGCCCCACTGCGTATACTTCTCCGGTTCCATGCCCAGCTCCGGCGTGTTGAAGTCTTTCTCCGTAGCGCCGAGATGGGCGGAGGAGGACAGGTTAATGATCCGGCTGTTCGACGCGGCCTTCAGGAACGGAAAGAGCTCGGCAGTGAGCGCGAAGTGGCCAAGATGGTTGATGCCGAACTGCTTCTCGAATCCATCCTTGGTGGTCTGGTACGTCGGAATGGCCATGACACCAGCGTTGTTCATGAGCACGTCAATCTTCGGCTCCAGCGGTAGTTTCTGGGGAACCAAAGCCTCAGGCGGTCCGATGCGACAGGAAACCTTGCGGCCATCGTTCACAAGAAGGTGCGTACCTTGAACTCAGCCGGTGCGCTCTTCACGGACGCCAAGTCAGCCAAGTCGCAGACCATGTAGTACACGTTCGAGTTGCCCGACTGCTCCTTGATTTCCTGGACAGCAGCACGGCCCTTTTCGTCCGTGCGAACCGTGATGACCTTTGCACGCACGCATGCTCACATCCATCAGCTACCGGCTTCCATTTTCCGCGAATGCGTTAAGAAAAGAAGACACAGAGCGTACCACGCTCGCTGCTCCCTTTGCCAAGCGAATCGCTGCTTCCTTCCCAAGTCCTGCAAGGATCAGAGACTTGCGAGGTCATCCTAGAGCCATCTTTTGCCAAGAGATATCCATCTTGGCCGCACCGTTGTTGCCGCCCGTAATCACAATGGTCTTGCCGGCGAGGCTGCCCTCGGCTGGGGTGAACACGGGAGGGCCTCGAATGGCAATTTTGTTGGCGATGGCAAGGCCAATGATGCCGATTCCCAGGCCCTTCTGGAAGAGGCCCCTACGAGAGGTGCTGACATCTGCGATGGGCCCGTCCTGGGCCATCAAGGGGCCCACGGAGCTCTTGGACCGTCTTGGACTCGGCCTTCCGGCGCCAAATGCGCAGGCGCTGGGCAGCAAAATCGCTAGCGCGACCAGCACAAAGGCCCGCATCGTCTGGAGAGTGCTACTGGCCCTTACGGCGAGCCGCGTCGCAATGCGAGAGAGGAAGAAGAGGTTGGATACGAGAGGGTACGTGGCGGAACTTCTCGGAAAACCACGGTCTTTCAAAATTCATTGAATTCATAATTATTGAGTTAAAAATAATACTAAGAATGTTGTATATATCATACAAACGAAGGTATTTTGAAAATAGTGATAACCTTAATTTTATTGGTGGTACATACTTTTGTTATTTACAAAATTTGACAAGCAACCAATCCATGGCGAAGAATCTCAGGATCAAAGATCAAAGATCCGCAGCTCTTCCGATCTGCGGATCCACAGATCGTCGTTCGAGACGCCATACGTTAGGTCGCCATGCGCGGCGCCCTGCGCCCCCTGCGCCCCTTGCGCCCCCCTTGCTTGCTTCGCGCGTTCAGCGTCGAAGTAACGCCCGAGTTCGTAGCGGCGCTGCGGCAGCAAGGCGCCGGCGCTGTCCGTCTGTCCCGCGCCGGCCAGGTTTGTACGCTGCGCTTTGAACAGCCGAGCAAGGCCAACGCGCTCAGTGGCAAGATGATGGT
>JAAMXY010001178.1:0-37677 GCA_019677205.1 Pinguiococcus pyrenoidosus
CTTCTTCATGCAGATGCGCTCCAAGTTCGTCGCTCCCGAGGCCAGCATCTACTACTTCAGTGTGCAGTGGCCGGAGAGCGCTCTGAGCTGGGGAGACTTCCGTGGATCTGTGCTGGGCCCGACGGATCCCTCGACGGCGCCGGCAGACAGCATCCGCGGCCTGATCCTCGCGCAGTGGGAGGCGCTTGGGCTCAAGTCGGAGCCGAACACGGGCGACAATGGCGTCCACGCCAGCGCGTCCCCGTTCGAGGGCCTCGCCGAGCGCATGAACTGGCTTGGCGTGAGCGTCGCGGACGACGCCTTCGGCAAAACTCTGATGGACGCCGGCATTCCGGAGGATACGATTCTTGCATGGTCCAAGGACCCACGCGTGACCTACACGGTAGATGGTGAAGAGGTCTCCGCGTCCCTCTTCGATTCCCTGGAGGACATGAACACGTCCCCCTGTCTGTCGAAGGCAAAGACCATTGCAGGGATTTGAGGTACTCGGTTGGCCTCTCCAAGAAGGTTGCAAACGTTTAAGGCAGCAGGCTCTTCAGAGACTCTGAAGCTTTCGCCTCACTGGTTTACCGACAAGGACGCGTTCGATTGTCTTTCATCTCCGTCTGCGACCCCCTGCATTGTTTATCATTCGTCTAGGCTACACAACACGCGTCCATTCCAGGCGGAGAGGGGTCCTGAAGACGAGCCTGTAGCCTGCTCGAGATGGCCTAAAGGTTCAGCACGACGCCACGCTCATTGAGAACTTGTGAGAAACAAAAGCAACAGGAACAAGTGGCATCGACGGTTCGAACCTCTGCAGTGACCTCCGGCTTGGGTGACACGAATTCGCACTCGACTGTGCCGGGGCTGGGGCCTGTCACAATCAGAAACTGCCCTCCATTTGCGTTCACCGGGAACTTTGAGAGCACGGCTTCGCTTCCAATCGGCACACGAAACCTGGCGTGAGTCCGGCCATCTGAGGTCTACGACCACCGAATCTCGCGTTAGATGGCGACATCACAGTGACTCCGCGGACCCCAAACTCAAGAAGAGGATAGACCGGAATGCTTTGACGACTTCTACAGCACCTGGGGAAGAAGCTCCCACGTCACGGTGTTCACCGACTCGCTAACATCGGCTTCCTGCTCCTGCTCGCAAATTGACATAAACAGGTATTCGGCGGTTTAGCGGGGGAGCCCACAGGCTTGAGACATCCTCGATGCGATGGTGAAAGGCACCGACCTCGTCTTGCTTTTCTCCCCCAACGACGTTCCCCGCCAAGGCTGCGGTGATGGAAGCTGCAAACTCGAGAATCTGCTTGCGGACCGCGGGGCTGAAGTCGTGATCTGTAGCAGCGCGATGCTCAAATGTTCTGCAATCTTTCCCTTAAGAACGATGACATTGTTCTCACCTAGGAATTGATGCTCCAGAAATCGAATGTGTGCACTCGGGCGAAGCTTCTTGAGTTGCTCGAAGGTCTCCCGCCCGTAGTCGACGTCCACCACGAGGTCGCTGTTGCCGTGAATCATCATGATGTCTAGAAGAATTCGACAGCGCCCGAGTCATCTCCTGGCAACTGATCGCAGGTAGCATTCGAAGACATCGCACACACAGGATCTCACCATCGGTTTGACCAGGCCCCTCCGTCTGATACGCCACACTGTCGCGGGCGAGAAAGGAACCGACGCTGAAGACGCCCGCAAGTCGATGCGAAAGCAATGCTGAGCACGCCAAGGCCAGGCCCCCTCCCATGGAGAAGCCTCCCACGACTGTATTCGTGACGGGGACCTGAAGCTGCGCACAGGCGTCTCGAATCTGCTCTTCCACCATCGCAATCGACGCCGACAGTCCCGCGGTGTCTTCCGGGCTCTCTGGCCCCAAGGTTTGGCGGTCGTGCCACACATGCATTTCCTCGCCATCCGCGAGGCTATACGGACGCTCGGGCGCGGTGGGGAAAAGCAGCTGCCATCCAAGACCGCGTAGCTTGGTAGTCAGGGAGGGGCCAACAAGACTCCGAAAGTCGTCTCCATTGGATCCGCTCCCGTGCAGCAGAATCATCACACCGAGCGCCCTGGTCTCTCCATTGCCTCTTGGATCCTCCTGACTATCGAAGTCCATCGCTGGGACTCTTAGAATGACGGAGGTGAAGACTTTCCGCCTCGAAGCGCACTTTCAGAACGAAGAGCCGAAAGGATCGGGAGGATTTTGAAGCGTCGGAGTGGCCTACAAGGGAACATCCAAGCCACACGCCATTCTGTTCTTGCCACTGCTTCACTAGGATAGCCACTGCGGTGCTCAAACCCCCCAAAAGTAGTAACAGAAGTCTTTGCGGCGTCTCGCGCGCCCTCTCTCGTGTGACAGATAGACAGCGCCGGAGGACAGACAAAATCTGTGGTCGACGGAAGCGACGCGCGCCTGTGTTGCGCGTCTCGTGCATTGGACACCGCCGCTAGGCTCCAGCGTGCTGAGAAGAGCATTCATGAGCGTGTCGATGCAGAGAGGGAGCTTGTACCCATTTGCTTTAGCACAACTCTGCACCTGAACGCCGATGCTCGGTTCCGATGAAAGAGATGCGCGGAGCTCCGACGAGGATGTCGGGAAGTGCGGACTGTCCTTTGGCTGGGATGCACGCGGAGAGGAGGTCCTCCTGATGCATCGTCCGAATGGTGACGACAAGAGCGCCGCAGAACCGTACAAAGGAGAGAACAGGGTGGTCATGATGGAATGGGAAAAGCCTTACATGGTGAGATAGCCAACACAAACAAGCGACAAGCGCTGCACGGAACGCCAGACTTACTTTACGAAATTTGGTGCTGCACTACCAGGAAGCACTGGTGGAAGCGTTGCGGCTCTCCCCGCGAGACGATGTGCTGGAGATCGGCTTTGGCTGTGGATACAGCGCTTTGGCGATCCTGGATGCTTCTCCGAGGAGTCATTGCATCATCGAATGCGATCCAGTGGTGCTTCGGCGGGCTCGAAGGTGCGGCAGCGAGTCTAGAGAGGGACAGCTTGCCGACGGGGACTCAATGTTGACATTTTCGCAATGGTATGACGTGATACACAGGTTCGCCGAGTTTGGGGAGGTTTCCACTGTTGTGGAGGGAACCTGGCAAGCGGTTCTCGGCGGCACTGCGGATGTTGATGCCGACACTGATGCCGCGGAGGCTTTTCGAGGCGGAACAGGCTTCTCTGCGGTGTTTTATGACGACTTTCCGCTGCCGGTGGCCGATGCGGATCGCTCGGACCTTGCTGGGAGCAGAACTCGGTGGTGCTGGTTTCTGCGAGCGTTGCAGGAAGGAGGGCATCTTCGTCACGGCGCACGCGTAACGGGCTACCTCGCACGGCCGCTCGAGCCGCTGGAGTTGGAGGAGATACGTCGACGAGGCTTTGTCGTCGCTTCCATGCAGACTACGGATGTCTCGCCAAGTCCGCTGTGTCCGTACTTCCGGGAAAGCCAGATGTACATCCCGGTCTTCGCTTATCAAGGAGGACGAAAGCCCAGCGATGGTTCCGAAGCGGATCACGCATCGTTGGATCAGGGAACAGTGGATGTAGATCGGCCCAGGGAGAAGCGATCGTCGCTAGCAGAGCAGCGGGACTCGGACCCCAAGCGGCGGCGTGGCGAGGAAGGCGCGTGAATGACTGTTTTGGAGCTTTGCTGCAGGTCTGAGCAAGTACCGCTACTTTACGGTGGATAGATGGCGCTTCCTGTATGCCCCCTCATTACCATGGTCACCCGACCACTTTGATTCTGACTCGGGAAGAGCAAGGCCCGCTTCATGATGATGGCGCGGAGTTGGTACCGTTCTGAATTTGGCGGAACCCTGTCCTGGCTTGCGCTTTTGTACTCTCGTCAAGCCGAGCTCCCCGGGTCGGGCCAAGCTCTCGCTTTTTCAAATTCGAATTTGTCCAATCGAAGCGCGGATAAATGCGGGACTTGGCCCTCTGATCCGATCCGGGATCATGCGGTGTGATGCAGGGCGGGTACTGCGTCTCTGCGCGATACTTGGCCAGAAATGGGAGCGCTGGGCCAATCGCCTGCTCCACGATCACGGTTATACAAGAAGACGATGACGGCTATGCAGGCATCGCAAAGGCCTACTTCAAAAGCTCCGAGTCACGTGTCCGTCCCTTTGAACGGGAATGGATCGCTGGATCCTGCTCCCTACTTGGCTAATGCAGGCTTGGGCAACAGGCGGCTGAAGCTTCTCAACTTGCGGTTCCGTTTCGGATGGGTGACACCGCGAGCTTTCCTTCAGCAGCTGAGGGCTGGAGCCTCGGATACGTGGATCCTTGACTTGCCCTCCGTTGCGCCGCCTCTCGCACAGCCAAACAGCGATCCCCACGTTTCAAGACAAGTGAATCGACCTGACCAGCCGGAAGTTGGTGGCGTTTTGCTCCGCGAGGCCGAGCGTTCAGCATCAGAGAAACGTCGCGCAAGAGTACCCAAGGAACATTGGGCCCGTGCCTAGGTCGGGACGAGGTGTGCCCACTGCGCGTGACTTGCGTCGTGCAGAAAGCGCTAAGCGCGGAAGGCCGCATTCATGTGCATGCTTGAGAGCTACGGATTGATAGCGAAAGGGTCGCGCTAAGTAAGACGCGCTGCGGAAAGGCTTGGTGGGGTGGTCTCAAGCTTCATACGCTCGCGTAGAGCAGTTCGACGTGGCAATGGCGGAGAGCAATGGACGCCGGAGGCAGCTCCGGTACCAGGCGGTTGTCTCCATAGATCCGAACGGACCAGCCTCTTTTCCGGCACAGGACTCGTTTTCCCTTGCCCGGAGAAGGGTGGCGATGATCCGACTCTTGCGCCCAGTATACCTAGCGCAGCGCAAAGGCAACAGGCCATGTCCGCAGCGGGCGGCCCAAGAGGAGACGACGGGAAGCAGGAGGGCGTCCCCGCTAGCAGATCCCTCTGGATGGGTGACGTCGTCATGCACGGATTCCGACTCGTGCTACTCGGCAGATGAAGATGACGTCGAATCACAGCTCCAGGCCGACTACGTGCGCCCCTCGCAGGCCCATGCGACAGTTTACGCCAAACTTACTGGATACGGCGCAAAGATGCAACCTTGCCACTCCAGCGTGACGAGCAGCGGCAGCCGAGGCGACGTAGACCGGAAAACCTTGGCAGCGCAAGCAACGGACATGAGGGCGGTGCTTCAAACCCTTCCCAAGGCGTTGCTTGGCCAGCTTTCAGATCTATACAGACAGCACAAAGAAGGCTTTATCAGCGAACGGGAGTTTGCGGTTGCGAAGACCATCGCGATCCGGCAGTACCTCGAGAAGCATGGTTCGCTCTCCAAGCAGGCATCAAAGTCTCAGTCCTCTCCACCCTTGAAGCAGACGAAGCCGGAAAGTGGAAACGGAGGCAAAGAGCGGCAAAGCTTGACAACAAGCTCGAAACCGATCCCAGAGACTCCTCGGCGGAGCGGTGGGCAGAGCATCGCCGATGGTGGAACGCTCGCAAAGAAGGAGACGAAAGCAAAAGTAGAAGGTGGCAAGTCCGGTGGCAAACACCAGAACTTACCACTTCCACTGAGCAAGGGAACGACAGCACCTGGCCCACCGGACAGGTCACGCAGCAGCCTGAACCATGCAGCAACTGGAGCGCCACCTACCAAAAAGGATTTTGCAAAGCTGTTTTCAAAGAGAGACGCAGCTTATGAGAAGCCGCGCTTCTGTTCCTGAAGCGCGGCACGGGCATTGTGTACAGGTGTTTGTCAATGCAACGAGGATACGGATCCCAATCGGATCCACCAAGTGGGTGTGAGTGACAGAGTGAGTGACACAGAGAGGGAGAGAGAGAGAACAAGAGAGACAGAGACAGAGAGAGACAGAGAGAGGCTCCCTTGTAACTTCTACCGCTATGGACGCGAAGCAGAAATTCTGGCGTACAACAGCAACAAAATTTGCCATCAGGTGCTCGTCGTCTTCTTCTTTCGTTTCTTCTTGAGTGGTTCCTGAGCATCTGATTCTCGCACCACTGTCCGCTTCTTCTTTTCCCTTGTCCTCTTTCGCTTGCCAGCGTCTCCTTTCGCGGAAGTGCTTTCGGCCTCTCCTCCTTCAGGATTTGCCGAATCGGCGGACCTTTCCAGTGCGAGTGCGGTCGTTCCTCCTTTCGTTTTCGCGCCAGCCTTTTTCTTGGACTTTTTCCCCTCGGGTTTCGAGGCCTCGGGTCTAGAGGCCTTGGTCGCAGCGCCCTCAACAACGGAGCCGTTCTTCAGCTTGTCTACCTTGCCATTTGTCTTGTGCGCGGATTCGTCGTCGGCTGTTTCCAAAGACTTCTTGCTTCGCTTCGCCCTTTTGCTCTTCTTGACCGGCGATCGTTGGTCCTCGCCAGACTGCTCCTGCGCAGCAGCAGACTTCTTCCTCTTCTTCGGCCTCTCCACCACGGCAACGTTCTCCACAGCGCTCGACTTGCTTGCACCATTGCCCTTACAACCACTGGCTTCTTCAACGGCGGGCTTCGCCTTCTCCGCGGCCTTTTTCTTGTTCTTCTTCTTGTTCTTCTTTGTATTGGCGGTCTCACTTGCATCAGCGGCCTTGGACCGCTTCTTTTGCGACTCCTTCTTTCTCTTCTTCTCTCCCTTCTTGCCAACCTTCTTCTCTGGCTTTGAACCTTTGCTAGCATCCTCGTCGTCGTCGTCGTCGTCGTCGTCATCGTCGTCGTCCTCAAACGTTTTCCGACCGTGTCCTGCTCTTACAAATCTGGCGTACAGCGCTGCCAAACAGCACTTAGAAGGATGTTCAGCAATCGAATGCATCGTCGAAACGCACCATTCTTGGGCAGGCCATTATCCACTGTGATGAGTGTCTGACTCATGAACGATCTCAGTCCCAAACCGCCCTGTGAGGTCGGGAAACCATTGAAAAGTGGCAGCAGCGATGAAACAAACGGCAGGGAAACCCACCACTCTGCCACGCGGAGCCAGTTTTGCCAGCGTCTCTGACAGCGAAGTGAGCTTCACGTGCTCCATGTTTCAGACCTCGCGCCCCGGAGAGGGCCGCAAGCCGCAGAAGATCGAGGAAAACACAGAAACGAGGCAGAAGGGACGCGGTGTGTGAGCGAAGCCGTGACAGATGGATATCTCGCGGTCCGTCCGTCCAAAGTCTCGTTCAGTTTCGAGATATCAACAAAATCGATAGGCAAAGATTTTTTGAAAGTAAATAGTTCATTAAAGTATTTCATGTATATCATGATAATATATTTGTAAAAATTCGTGATAATATAGAAGACGCCAAGACGTTCCAGTTTCAATACTTTAAAATAGATGGAGGTGCCTGCGCACTGCGCGAAAGAGCAAACGCTTTGCACTCCATCTGCGCGCGTTCGGGGTCTCTCCTGGAGCTGTTGACATGGCGAGCGGATTTTCCATCAATGGCGGCGAGTCGCGGTGTTTTGCTTTTGTGAAGACCTATGTGGACTGCCTGGTTCGTCATGCGTTTGTGTCGTCTTTCCGCTTTTCGTATCGGCCTCTTCATCCTAGCTCACGAGCTTCTCACGACCCTCGACGCAGCGAAAGGCCAACACGGAGGAGAAGCTGGGCGAATGCTTCGACTACCGGGATGACTACTTCGAGTGCCTGCACCACAAGGAGGAGTTTCGCAGGATAGCTGCCATCAACAAGGAGATCGAACGCCAAAAGGCAGCCAAAGCGGCCGCTGGCTCACCAGCTGCTGCGAGCGCTGGGCACTGACATGGAAGCAGCTGAGGCCTTTGCGCTGTCCGGATGAGAGTTCACTGAGATCGTTTCGGCGTCCACTCCAGTCTCGACAAGCACCCCACGGAAGCTCAGGTTTGGTCTGTCCGGAATGGGTCCGAGCAAGTTGTGGGCACAATCTGCCGACTTCGGTGCTCAATGGTGGATGCCTGGGCTTCGTGTAGCGCACACGTGACCATCAAGATGGATCTTCCTAGGATGCTTGCCTCAAGCTGTAATTCACTTCCACTGAGTAGCAACTTCGCAGCTTCCGAAACGACACGAAGCTTCGGTTCCGAAGGCATCAAGACGTCCATCAAGCCCTCCGAGAAAGCGGGGGGTGGAAGGGGGGGGGGAAGGGGGTCATCAAACTCCTCATGAATCTGCTGATGGGTTGGGATCAGACGTGGATGCATCCACCACAAACTGCGAAAACTCCGCGAGATCCTCCTTGATCCTGGCAAGCATCGACTGGGTCAAGATGTCCAGGAGTTCCTCGATCGCCTCTTCCTCCGGAGAGTCTCTCGAGCTGTCATCTGCTCGATTTGGATCAGCGCCGCCGCCTTCGCCTTTCTGCGCTTCTCCAGAGACGGGTGCGTCGACATCGATGACTTCCTCCACAATCCCTTCCCTGCATCAAGATGTCGAAGGATCAGTCTCACGGGATCCGTCGATGGAGCTCAGCCCTCCCAGACGCCGGCATTCGCGGACAGACCTGGCCAGCACCGTCTCGGTAGCTTCCGCGAGCGCTTGAACACGATGGATTGGAAGTTTGGTGCCAGTGACCACAAGATCATTCCCTGGACCTTGCAACGGGTGTCAGCGGTTCGACCCTTCGGCGCCTCGCGTCGAGCCTGAGCGCAGCTCTCAGGCGAAAGTCGCCGCGGCGGTCTCACCTTGGAATAATCTCATGGGCGCATCTTCGCCAGAAGGCACCTCGTCGTCAGCACCCCGCGCTGCTTCTTCGCCCCAGCCATCTCCTCCGTAGCCCCGGCCTTCGTCTTCGTCGCACATCAGACCAAAATCGTGGTCGTCATCATCGTCGTCACCGCCGTCGGGATCCTTCCTTCTCCTCTGGCTGTCGTCCTGCCCCGGCCAAGATCTCGCCGGCCTGATGCTACGTTGCAGCAAAGCTTGAGACGCCACCCACTGCCAACCGTAGAAACGAACTTCTCCGCCTGAGCAGTCCTGAGCAGTCCTGAGCAGTCCTGAGCAGGTACCTGAGGAAAGGGAAAGCCGCCCGCCATTTTGCGTAGTCGGGCGCGCCGTCGCCGAGGCCGGGCATCTGATAGGAGCCCCATGGGTTCATCTTGCGCTCAGCGTCTGCCTCTTCTGCCGCATCTGCGCCGGGAACCTCCAGCTTCGTTCAAGCAACGCGTAAGGCAAGTGAAGCGCTGCAGGATCCAAGCACCGGACCCACCTTCAGCTCCGCCAGGGCCAGCATCTCTTCGACTTGCCGCTCTTCCCGGCGTTCCAGCGCCTCGAATCCGCCATCGTCAAAGGCGTCTGTGAACATGCGTATGGGCACGACTGCCTTCTTGTAGGGTGCCGCTCGGAGCACAGCGGCGGCGCCTCTCTTTCCAACTGGATCGGGATGGCTTTTGGGTTCTTGTTTTGAGCACCGAAAAAGCAAAGGAGCAAAGGAGCAATCCGAAAGCAAAGGAGCAAAAAAGCAAAGCAAAAGAAGCAAAAGACGCAAAAGAAGCAAACGGTAGCGAAGAGCGAAGGGGCAGCGGTGAAAGAAGCGAGGATGGAGTAGTCGACGGACATGGTGTGGCGGAGCTGGAGGACACTCTCGACTGCACATAAGGAAGGATGGCTATGACTTCTTCTGCTTGCTCACTTTGTGCTTCTTGTTGTAGGCCCTGGTGAAGGCCGACTTGACTTTGGTGCTCAGCTGCTCGTACGGGTCCTTCTCCTTGGGCACCGTTGACCACTGCAGATCCTTCAGCGTCTCGAAGAGATCGTCCCGCGTCAGCCCGAGCGCTTCGAGATCTTCGACGACGGCCGCAGCACCGTCGCCTCCCGGCAGCATGGGCTTGAGGAGGCGCCTTCGCAGCACCTCCGCCACGTCCATGACCAGATCGCCGGAGCCGGTGCGCTTCGCCTGGTGGGCGAGCCGCGCTCCCAGCTCATTCGAGAGGCGCGTGCGCTTCCCGCGGGAGCTGTTCTTCCCGAGCCACTCGGGAAAGCCGGCGAAGCCGATGCCGCCGCCACAGAAGGACCCCACGCGGCAGTGCAGGAGGGCACTGGTCGGCAGAAGGGACCAGTTCTGGTTCTCGCCGCGAAGCATGCTGGTGACCAGCTCGGCGTCGCTCAGCGCTTCTGCGGCGTTCGCCAGCGCCTCTGACTTGTCCCCAAAGTCTGGCCGACGATTCTGGTTGATGCTCGCGACGTAGTGCTGCGCGATCATCAGCGGGGTCAGCGAATAGTCCACGAAGAAGGCGTCCATGCGTTCCGCCAGCGACCGCGTCTTCGACTCCGACAGGATCTGCCGGCACGCGTCGCTTGGCGTCAGACGCAGCACGCTGTCCTTCGAGATGAGGTGAACGCGCTCTTTGGCCTGCGCCGCGCTGACCCCCGCCTTCGCTCCGAGCGCCAGCTGCATCTGCAGCGCGTGGATCGACTGGCGCACGTCTCCGCCCGTCGTCTCGGCGATCGCGTAGGCTGCGCCTTCCTCCACGGGGACGCCTTCCTTGGCCGCAATCTGCATCATGCGGCGCGCAATCTGCTGTGACGTGGGCCGCGAGACGCGCAGGTCGTAGCAGTGGTTCGCCAGGGAGCGGACTTTCTGGCTCTGCCGATCGTTGCAGATGGTGATCACGGGAACCTTGCTGTCCTTCAGCAGGGCGATCAGCTCCTGGGTGCCCCCGCGATCGCCCGCGCTCATTCCGTCCACCTACGGGGAGGGAGCAGGTTAGGATAGGAAAGCATCAGTCCGATCAGTGCCGGCAGCGATGCGGACGGCCGGGAGGACACCGGTTACCTCGTCCATGACTACGCATCTCCGTTGAAGTCCCGTCGAGCCGTCCGTGTGGACCTGAATCATGGTGCTGTGGAGCGCGTCGCGGAGAGCTTCGTGCAACAGGCGCTTCGACCTCTTGTCGCTGGCATTGAGCTCGTAGATGGTGTATCCGCAGGCCCGAGCCACCAGTCGCGCCATCGTCGACTTTCCAATCCCGGGTGGACCCGACAGGAGTGCCGCTTTCGCGCCCGGGTTCTGCTTGCTCCGCGGCTTGGGCTTCTCCTCCGTCACGTGAATGGCGTGCCAGGACTGCAGCCAGTTCCCCAGATCGTTCAGGACCTTTCGGTTGCCCACAAGGTCTCCGATCGTCTGTGGCATGTACTTGTCGACCCAGAGCGCGCCGTCCTCGTCCGCGACCTTCCCGCTGGGGCTCGGCGGGGACACCTTCTGCCCCGACGCGCTCGGCTCGGCATTCTTCCGCCCGGGGGTCACCACCTTCTGGGAGCCTCCAGCGTCCACTGGCTTTGCCACGAACGTCACGGCGTCGTCCGCGCTGGGCCCCATGTGCTTCCGCTTCTCCTCGATGTACGCGAAGAAGTCCTCCGCCTTCATGATCTTGCAGGTGGACAAGGTAACGGCCTTCTTGTACTTCTTGCCCTCGGTGAAGGGGCGGCCGTCCTCGAGCTCGTCCCCGGTAACCAGGTAGGTCGTCTTGCTGGAGACGGCTGAGGTGCATCGGCCGCCCACCTCCACGACCATCTCCACTGCCTCCTCGCGGGGCAGAACGTCCGCCGAGTCCGGCCTCGTGAGCACTCCGGTGAAGACGAAGGTGTCCACGTCCTTCTTGGCGTCCTTCTTGGAGGCGGAGCCAGGACTTCTCCGCTTCTTGGGGGACGCCTCCTTCTTGTCGCTCTTCGGAGACGCCGTTTTCCGCTTCCGACTGGGAGTGGGCTGCACCGCCCCGGAGGCGTCGGACTCCTTCTTCGCGCCCTTGGCCTTCGCGCGGGGCGAATCCTCGATCACGAGGTTCTCATCCACGTCATACACCTTCTTGGTGAGGATCACGGGGGAGCTCGGCTCAGCTTTGGCCTTCTTCGTTCTGGACTTCGCTGCGGCAGCTTGCTTGGCGGGCGCGACGGCCTCCGCTCGCTTCCTCTTCGGCGCCGACTTTGAGCCTTCGCCATCTGAGGCCTTCTTCGCGGCGCTGCGAGAGGGGCCGGTGGCCTTAAAGAACGAGCGGATGTCCATCTCCCGACACGTCTGCGGCGGCGGGAAGGGCGTTCCCACCCAAACAGATCCAAAATGCCCAAATGCCCAAAATGGCGGGAAAAATGGAAACAAGACGGGATCCACGCACAATACAAGCATCGCATCCCAAGCGTCTAATTTCCAGCTCTGAGGAGATCATCTTTGAGCAGATCATCTGATCATTTCCGATCGCTATCGTCTCGACGACCAAGGGAATATAGATCTATATTCCCTTGCGACGACGCGCAGGACGGACGGAAACGAACGGAGAGAGACAGATGGACAAGGTGTTCGCGAATCGCTCGGTCGAAATGCGGGTTCGTGGCCATCCACAGCTGGTGTTTCACGCGCGTGTCTGGGGACTGCACCGACCTCTGCTCCTTCCAGCTCGGCCGTAGAACTTCGAAATGGCGTCACTAGCACGGAAGTTGCTCCCCCTGGCGGACAGGGTCTTGATCAAGCGGGTCGTGGCAGCCACAGCGGTGAGTGCGCGAGGATCCGGGAGCTTCGCCGGCCGGGAGGAAACGCCGCTGACGAGGCGATCCCTCTTTTTGCAGACCAGCGGCGGTATTCTGTTGCCTGCGTCTGCGGTGAAGGAGAAGAACGAAGGGGAGGTCGTAGCGGTCGGACCCGGTGCACGCAGCTCGACGACGGGCGACGTGATTCCGATGAGCGTCAGCATCGGGGACAAGGTCCTGCTTCCGGAGTACGGCGGAAAGGAGGTGCTCCTCGGCGCGGACGAGAGCGAGGACAAGTTCTTTTTGTACCATCAGGACGAGATCCTCGGCGTCTTCGACAAGACCGAGAGGGAGTAAAGATGCACCAGCGGCAGAGGATCCCGAGCTGCCGACGTCAGCAGTGAGAAGAGGCACGCGCCTTCCAGCCAACGGCCGACAGGCGCCCGGCGGTGCGAAGGAGGACGCATGGTGCATCATTGTGGATGATCGAGCGCGGCAGGCCAGAGCAAAACGAAGCTTTTCTCCTTGGTGCTCGGGCCGGGAGCAGGACGCGGCCTCTGTCTATGCCCGCCTTGCTCGTCTGGCGGCTCGCCTGTCGGATCCAATCACAGTCGAGCCGGATGCCGAGACGCCGGCAGCCGCCGATCGGATCGCGAGCTGCACCGCGCCGATCCCAAGGTTGCTCGCGAAGTACACCGGCGTCAAGAGAGTATTCACATAGGAGATGTACGGTCCGGTGGTGCGCCGCACAAAGCGTCCCAAGCCCGTCCCAAATATGAAGTCGGTCGGCTGCATGGCGCGCTTCCAGATCCCGTCCACGAAGGAGAGGCGCTCGACCACAAAGATTGCGTTCCGGTGAATCTTCACCTGGCACTTGAAATCGCTGTGCTGCGATTGGAATCCCACAAGGACGAAGCTCCCGCTTGTCTCAATCACCGCCATGGGCTCGCCGGGCGGGACCACCTGGTTCGCGGGAGAGCGCGCGAAGGGTTCCAGATACACAATGTCCCCTCGCTGTGGGCTCATCCCCTCGGGCTCGTACTCGACAATCACGTGCACCGCGGGAGCGAACTCGTCCACAACCGCTCCCGAATCCGGGGCACCCTCCGTGTTCTCCTTGGCCCCTTTCACCTTCGAGTGCGCCCCCGTCGCCAGGGGAACCCAGATATCCAAAACCTGCGCTTCGCCCAGCAAGAGTGGCGACAGCTCCACCTGTCCCAGCCCCAGCGAGTTGTTGCCCGTGATCATCGCGGGCAGCACCCTTGACACCACGTTCTCGTTGTGGAACGCCTGCACGTCCAAGGACACGGCCACGCCGGGACGGATGCTGGACTTGAGCGCGGGGATGTAGAAGTCCTCCTTGGCCCAGGTGGGATTCGAGTTGTTTCGAACGACGCTGGTGCAGATCGGCGCCCCGCCTTCGTGCCCGCCGAGCCGTAGCTTGATGTAGGCATTGACGCTCTGCGCCGAGGCCAGCGGCTGGAGGTAGGACCAGTCCAAGCGCCGCATGTTGCGCGCTTCGACCACGCGGACGTGCACGGTGCCCATAACGTCCCGCTGATGGTCCAGGTACCGATAGTTGCCCCCTCGGAAGGCCATGGCGGACTTCCAGGTCGGCGCCGCGTAGCGGTCGACATCACTCTCCCTAGCCACGCTCGCCATCGCGCCAGCTGGGCCGCCCCAACGCTTCGCAGACACGCGTCCCTGGAAGGTGCTGCTCTGCTTTTCGGTTCGAGTCCAGCAGTCCAGCGTCGGATCTCGGAATGGAGTGATCCAAATATCTTCAGGATCGATACCGAAGCTACGATCAGAACGGGGTGAGAATCCGAATCCGGAATCCGGGTTCGCCGCAACGTGGTGGTTTGTGACACTGCCTTTGACGTCCCGAGGAATTCCGAGGGTCGAGCAAGCTTGCTGGCAGCGCACGCCACGGTGAAAGCCTTGTGCGCATCTCGAGTCCGGGCAAGTGCAAGTGGCCCTGCAGCGCGCTTGGGCGAACGACCCTCGCTAGGTGACACGTTGACCCCTTGCAGCTGCAAGGGATTTTGCAGCTTCGGCTGCGCTCAGGTCGCTCTCGAGTGGTGGGCGGTACCAAATCTGCCGTGAGGAAGCATGTTTTGGGGCACGTACTTGGTGCACGGTGTCGACGTGGGAGCGGGAGGCGCCGGGGAGGCTGGCGAGGGCGGCGCCATGGACTTGGAGTATGTGGGTTCCATCCGAACACAGCACACGAAGGAGCTCACGGCGCTGGCCTCGAGGGGCAGTGAGCTTCTCTCGTGCAGCAAAGATCGTACCGCGCGGGTCTTTCAAGTCAGGCTGGAGGAAGGGGTGTCCGCCGCGCCGCAGGCGATCCTGCAGGGCCACCGGGTCAATGTGGTCAATGGACGCATGGACGATGTGAGCGGCTCCAGGAGCTTGGCGACATGCTCAATGGATGGCACAGGTATGCTTGCTTGGATGCATCGCCGTGCGCATGGCACCTCTCTGTCCACGCAAGGTATTCATCCTCGATTCAACGCTCCGCAGCTAACGCGAGGGCTGTCCCCTGGCAGTTCGGGTATGGAGACCTCGGGAGCCTTCGGTGTCCGAAGCGGAGGCGGATCTGCTAGCCCAGGAAATTTGGAAGGGGGAAGGCCACTCCTGGGGCGTGAACGACGTCGCCTTTGCTGAACACGCCGGAAGGTTGGTTGTGCTGAGCGCTGGGGACGACGGGAGTCTCAGATGCTGGGACGTCGAGACGGGAGGCTCCCTGTGGGTCGTGGCGGACGCCTTCGAGCTTGGCGTCCGCCGCGTGCACGTGCGGGGGGATCAAATCTTGGCCTTGGGCAACGTGAACGGTCGTAGGGAGGAGGGTGAAGCACCGTCTGTGGCACGGTTGGCAGTCTTCCGAATCACGGGCGAGGTGGTCAGGCGCTTCGATGGCCTGCACAAGGCGTCTGCAAGTGACTTGGACGTCACGGAGGACGGGACGATGGTCGCCACGGCGTCTCGAGGGGAGCGGCAAAACCTTTTCGTATCAGGCACTGGGGATGACGTTGGCGCCGTGGAGCTTCCAGGGCACACCCAGCACACGATGGGCGTGCTGAAAGTCTCCTTCCTCGGCCAGGGACGGCGCGTGGCGTCTGCTGGTGCCGATGGGAATGTCGTCATCTACTCTGCGCAATCCGGCCGCATCCAACAGATCATCGCGGAGGCGCTGGGAGGGACGCGCGTGACCGCCCTGTGCGAGCTGCGCGTTGGAGCTGACGCGCCGGCGTCGAGATCAACGTGCCTGGCCTTCGGCGGCAACGCCTACGAAGACCGAGAGATCGCCGTCCACGTGTGGGGCACGCCGGCCGGAGTTTGATGGCACCGGGAAGCGCTCCACGAGCAACGCCCTGCCATGGGCTTTGTTTGACACGAGCAGATGGTGTGACGGGCTGGTTACGACAAGATCGGGTACCGCTGTGGAAGGCGGACGGCGAAGGCAACGCAGTGCGATGACGGACGCCTTGGAAGCTACTTGAACCACGAAACAATTCTTTCATGCATCACAAATGATCGGGTCTCGGGGGTCTCGGGGGCCATAAAGTCTAGTCCCCGCGTTGGAAACGCAGCTCTCTGTACAAGACTCGTCTCGTCTAGTTATAAGTTGCCCTTGCTCTTGTTCTTACCCTTCCTGCCCTTGCTCTCGTGGATGCAGCGGAACAAAATGCGGCATCCCTCTCTACTACGCTCTACTGCGGTGGCCGGCCAAGGATCAGCTCGCCCAGCGTTGCCTAGCCGGGTGGCTCAGCACATGTTCAAGCACATCCTGTACGTGTCGTGGCATTGCAGGAAAGGATCGCATCGATTGCTGCTGATGCAGTTCTCCGAGCACTGCATCTGCGTCTTCTTGCAGTTGGCCGTGCAGGTGGTCGGCTGGTGCTGCTTCGCCGAAGCCGCGAGGACGAGCACGAGCGCGAGCGCGAATCGCAGCAGATTCATTGGCAGCGGAACGTTGAGGAAACGAACTCGACAAGCCACGAGGATTGCTTGAGTGCCGTGCGCCTCGCGCACAGATCCAGAGTCCGAGGACGTCCGCACGGTGGGCTGGAGAGGGGAGCCACGGGTCGCTCGGCGTCGGTGGCGCGGAGCCCGACGAGACGCGATTTGAACCGGTCCGAGAAGTCGACGAGGATCCTCGCCCGCAGAATACGTTGCCGTCTTCGCCGCGAGTTGCAGGTGCCCGGTTATGCGGCCATAGGAGGCCGGGCACATTCAAAAATCCGGCGCCAGGATTCGTTGCCGAGATTCAACATGGCCGCAGTTGCAGCCGTTGTTTACGTCCCCGCCGCCTCGAGGCTGCGGACCCGGCTTTCCACTGGAATACAAATCCAGGTTTCCTGCTCCGGCCACAGCACGAATTTTTATGACCAATGGCGCGTCGCTGCGTGCGCGGGCTTGAGGGAATCAAGTCAACACCGCCAATCGCCACACCTGTGGACCAACCGCACCGCTAGAAGCCAATAGACGGGATGACGCTACGCGGCCCAAGTCGCACCATATTTGGCGCCACCAAGCTCCTGAGTGCAACGGTATCGAGCCGTGACAGCCCTAAACGAATGGGAATCTATCTTCGCGCCGTTACACCACATTTCCAACGCTTTTCCCGCGCGCCAACCCGATTGGCTTGTGGTTTCCCTCCGAAACCCGAAACAGAGACGGAGGAAGAGCAAGCATGCGGCCCTCCACGCCCGCATGTGATTTTTCTCAGGACTATGGCACGCCCGCATGTATTGTCTTCGCTCGAAAGGGGAAAGGCGGGAAAAACGCGGGTCCAATGCGCGCAGGCCCCCGACGCCGCCTTTTTCTTTTGAAGCCATTCCTGAGAGGATCTTGCGTGCGCGCCGCATCTCGTGCGACGAAGGCTGGCTGGTCGCCTGCTCTTGTCTCCCAAAGGGTTTGCACCGCCGCAGATCCGGCTGCCACGTGCCTCGGCTCCCTTGATCGAAAGCTTGGCTCAAGCGGCTTGCCGAGATGCTCTTCCGGGCGGGCTTTGGCCGCCTCCTGTTCTTGCTGGCCGCCTATCCTTCAGCCGTCGACGCCTTGGCGTTTCGTGTTTCCAGCGCAAGGCCCGCTTTGGGAGCACCCCTTGCGCTGCGTGCAACGTCGGAGCACTCCGTGGACGTATCCCGCAATGAGACGGCAGTCGCTGCGCCCATGCCCAAGAAGAAGGGAGTGCTAGCTAGGCTAGGAGAAGGTGGCCTGGCGACCCTCACCGCGTACGGGCTCATCAACACCGCCTTCTACAACGTTGGACTCGTCGTGGTCATGCTGGGCGCGCAGGGCGTCGCAGGTGAGAAGAGGCACCCCAGGATGCCTCCGTGGAAGAGGCATCGCAGTGGGTCAGGTCAGGTCAGGTCAGGTCAGGTCAGGTCAGGAAGGACCTGGCTTTTTGGCTGGCATCTGGATCCCCGGGACGATCCGACGCATGCGTCTGCATCTGCATCTGCGTCTGCGTTTGCCTGCGGGCGCAACAAACCCAGGCCCGACGCCAACATCGAAGCGTCTCTGCTTGCTCGAGCTCACGTGGGGAAACAACCTGCTGACCAAGCCTTGCACTGTGAACGCCTGCACAGGAGAGGGTGCGGGGATGAAGAGGCTGCTGAAATGCCTCGCAATAGTGTGGGCCTTTGGGCAATTCATCAAGGCCCCGAAGGCGGCAGCCGCGATTGCCTTGTCGCCGGGAGTGGACCGGGTCTTGCGAAGAATTCAGGTGCTGAACGGCAGTTGCTTCGGAGACGAAGGGTCCACAGCGCGCAGCTCTTCTCGTGACTCCTGCTGTTCGTTCTTCGCACAGGATAGATTGGGCATGCAGCGGAAACTGTTTGCCGCAGGAATCTTAACCCTTGGAATGGCATCAGTCTTCGCTGTCACCTGGACGCTGCTGCTCTTCGGCGAGGCGCTCCCCTTGGGGTAAGTGGGGGTGAGTTATCGAGCGGCGCGATTCGCCTCGAGGCCGGCCTCGAGAAACCGCCGGCTCCTCATCGTGTACCTCGTAAACGGACGCTCAGGGCCGTGAAAGAAACTCTGCGGAGGATACTGCCGGAGAACCACTGCGTATACCATGGCATGTGGTCAGGCTGGACCTAGCCGTGCGGAGCGTCACGAGTTGCGCAACCCGTCGGCGGCGGACCTGGAGGACGCAAAGGAAAGCAGAGGCAGCAGACGCCACAGACACAACAGACCCAACAGACCCAACAGACCCAACCGATAGAGACACAAGAGCAACACAACAAGATCGGGTTGGATTCGATTGCAGTGCCTCTAGTCTAGGTTTAATCTGTGGAAGTCTCTCAGCGAAGCAGCGGCACTTCGACGGTGAGACTCACGGGAGTCTCGTCATGGCCGGTCAAGATGACGCGCCTCTTGGCCACCGGTGCCCGTCGAACCGGACGCGGCACAGCTCCCGCGTCGCGCTCGGGGGAGGAATCCGAGAGGATGGTAGAGTCAAAATGGATGCCCACGGGAATCCTGCTCGCTTTCGGCTGCCGCCTCGTTGTGTTTGTGACCGGCTTGTCCGACGCGAGCACCTCCACATACTTCCCAAAGTCGGGAGGTACCGATGGGTACGATTTCTTGGGCGCTTGGCGCCGTCTTCCCGTGACGTATTCGGGTTCGCGCTGCATCACCGACAGTCGACTGTTGAAGTCCACAAAGCGAAGAGCCGCGCCCCGATCGTCCTTTCCTGCCTTTTCCTCGCGAAGCTGCGGCAGCGGATTCCACTCCTTGATGGAAACCGACGACGTTGCCGAATCCGCGAG
This sequence comes from Pinguiococcus pyrenoidosus, assembly GCA_019677205.1. Classification (NCBI taxonomy): domain Eukaryota; class Pinguiophyceae; order Pinguiochrysidales; family Pinguiochrysidaceae; genus Pinguiococcus; species Pinguiococcus pyrenoidosus. The sequence goes on from JAAMXY010001178.1 coordinate 19,139, forward strand.
CCTCCATCGGGAGCCGTCGTCGGATGGCCGGTCGCTGTCCGATGCGGCCGCCGCACGCACATCCCAAGTACGAGCCGTACCCTCGATATGCAGGGAGCTGACGCGGGGCGTCCATCTCGCTGTGCGAGTGCCCACTTCCTCCTTATCCGCAAGGTTCCCGCGCGGCATCCTCAACACTGACCCAGGCTTGAGGAGCGCCTTCCCATGTTGCTTTCCTTCCAGGCCCGCGGTCTCGACATCTACAAGAGCAGTAAGATCCACTCCGGTCCTTTGGTCCGCCGGTACTTTCGCAATGCTCGGCAGGTGCGTCAGGGTGTTGAGGTCCCTTGGCGGCTGCATGCGCCTCGCGGGAGCGAAGCTCACGGTGTTCGGGCGGCGAGTGCTAAGCGGGAAGGCCTCTCCGGCGAAGCCTTCCCCAGCCTGCCTCTGTTCGTTCGGGCTGGACGTCTCACAGACCGCCACCGTGCGCGGCCGTGCTGGGGACCCACCAGTGGAGTATGGAGACGTCGCAATGCGAAGGTAATCCTGCTCGTCCAGCTGATCCCCAAAGTCGAAGAGGCGACTCGGCAGCATCCGACTCTCCTTGCCTTCCGGGATGCTGCTGAGCGACGACTCCCCTCCGCTCCGGATGACTCTTCTGTCCGAGCTGCCCAGTGCGTAGTAGGTCTCCGGCACCCGCAGCAGGGCCGTGGTCGCGTTCCCGCCGAAGGGGTTGGAGTGCGTGATTGCACATCGACCCTTCGCAACGAGAACCTGGCTCTGGCGCCGTGACGCCTGGTTTCCCGCATGGAGAAGGATGTTAGGTGCGGCTCCCCAGAAGACCTCCCCTGTCTTCGTGATGATGTAGTTGCCGTCCCGATGGATGTACACGTGATCGCCATTAGGGAGGAGGGTATCCTTGATCAGCGTTTCCCGCGACAGCGGGAGCTCGCTGGGGTCCGAAGACCTCGCCGTCGATAGGTCGTGGTCGTAATGGAACTGGTACGCCCTTCCCAGCGTGATGATGGCTCCCTCTGAGGAGCTCTTGGACGAGCCGGCGCTGCGTGGCTGGCTCCGCCGGATGTCCAGTGCGTTGGATCTGGAGTCGATGAGGTTCCACAGGTTCGAGAAGGTGGCCGCTTGCGACGCCATCGCCTGTGCTCGGATGCCGTGGACCCGCTTCGCATTGGGGTTACTCAGGATCCGCATGATAAGCTCTGCCTCATTCACGCGCTTCGAAACCTTCCCCCCGTTATACACATAGCCCGAGGGATTCAACTGGTGCATCATGATCGGTGCAGCTACCTTCCCTCCGAAAGGGGCTGCGCTGCCAAGCCCGTCCACGCGAACCTCCGGGAGGCTTTGCTGCAGCGGCCCGACCTTCGAGGACGCGGGAATCCAGCGTGGCTGCTTTCCCCCCCTGCGCAACGCCGCGCCCACCGCTGCCAACCCAGGCTGACTCGGGTTCTTCCCTGCCTTGAACATGGGGCGCTCGTGTTGGTGGGAGGCTCGTCGCGCTAGACGAGGATCCACGTTCCCGACGATCACGTGCCGGACTGGATTGGCGCCCAAGTGCGGTCCCAGCGAGTCGTTGGGTACGCGCTCGCCACCAATGAATGGCTCCTTATGCAGCACGTGTCGCGACTGGGGAAGCGGTCGATGAGTGAATTCCCCGTCTCCGACGGCCAGATACGGGTTGACCTCGTTGTCGAGGGACGTAACGACGCCCCAGCGATTCTCGTGATCCTTGATCCTCTCCAGGACGTTCTGGAGCTTGGTCTGCTCCGACAGCTTCCTCTGCCGATCGGCTCGACGTGCCGCGGTGGTGCGGTGAGAGATCGACACCTTGGGCGCCGGAGCGGGCGCAGCAATCGGCACATCCAAACTGGCAAGCTGCATGTCGAGATCGGGGACATGCTCGTGGGACGTCCGCCGCTGGGACTCCCTCGCTCCGCGGGCCCAGAAATCATCTTCCTGGTCGTAACCGAGATCGAGAGGATCCTCCTCTGCCGCTTCCACGTCTCCCGTCGCCCAGTCGTGGTCGTGGATGTCGATCTTGGAGATGGTCATTGTCTCCCGGCGCTTTCTCGACGACAGATCCGAGAAGGACCGGTTTGGACGCTCGGGAGGTCCTGAAAGCCTCCGTGATTTCTTCGAGCCCAAGGTACTGCGCCTCGCCACCACTGGCTCATCCTCTTCAGAACGCGGTTTCGCCTCTTTCTTCTCTTCCGAAGCTGGCTGGACCTGCGGAGCAACCTGGTCTTCGACGGGGTCATCGCGAACGAGAAGGCTCTCTGGCACTCGAAAGGGTGACACGTTGGAAATCGACGCTCGGCGCCACCGGAAGCGCATGGGCCCGGAGGCCTTCGTCTTCTGCTCTTCTTCCACTTTCTCGTCGGCAACTCCTTCGCTTTTGCCCTGTGCCATACTGACCGGCGTGCTGGTGGTGCGAGCGATCGCCTCATCGCCGTCCGTGGCTTCGTCATCGCCTTCTCTTCTCAGCACCTTTGCGAGCGGAATCTTCTCGGTTCCCGCCGAGTTCTTGTCGGAGGCGACCGACGCAGCGTCCCCTGCAGCAGGCGGTATTCCCTCGCGGCTGCCCTGCAGAGACTCCACCTCGCCGGTGGGAGCTGGTACTTTGGTCTCTACGTGAGAACTGTGCGCCGACCTCGCCCCGCTGGGCGACTCGCGCGTTGACACGGCATCTGCGGAAAGGGTTGGCCACTTTGATCCCAAATCAATCCCCTGCGATGACACAACGTCCAACAGTGCCGGTGGTAGCTCTGAGCGATTCTCCTGCATTGCCTCCCCCTTCTGCTCCTGAGTCTCTCGACGAGACATCGCTCCCTCTGTACCAGTACGCTGCTCGGCGGCCAAGATATTGTAGAGGTCTTGGACGCCGCGAGCAGACCCGCCTGCTACGGAGGCGGCATCCTCAGGCAGCGCCTGGTCCGTGTCGAGGACTTTGTTCAAGTCTCCGTGCAGAAGCTGCTCGAGCTCCGCGAAGGCCCACTCGCCGGACTTGCTCGAGAGCCTCATCTCCTCGAGAACTGCCGAGACGCGTTTCCAGGTCTCCACATCGTCCACCTTGGAAGGCCCAGCCGCCGAAGGCGTGGCCATCAGCGGAACGCTTCCTTGCAGGCCCGCCGGCTTCATGCCCGCGACGAAAGCACTACGAACGGCGCGGAAGTCCCGGAGAGCCTGCAGGAGATTCCCTTGCTCCTGTGCAGTCTGCTGGCCGGGGGTCACCGCAATCGTGTCTCTCCTGTTCGGGCCGGTGGCGCTGACAAGGCCTCGAAGCCGGTTGGGGCCGTCCGCCCCGCCTTGACGATTGTAGGCTGCTTCGTCTCCAAGGCCGGAGCTCTCAAGAATGAGGGCGTTGCGCACCTCGGAGACGCCGGTCTCCCAGGACAGCCGCTTCGAGTCCTTGGCGTTCAATCCATTCATCCCTCGTGGGCGCCTCGAGAAGCGCTTGCTGCTCCCAAGATCTCCCAGTCGTCGGGATGGCCCTCGATTAAGGCGCTTCGGCCCACCAGAGTCAGCGGCTTCCTCCTCGTAGATCGGCAGGTGCGAGCGGCTCCACTCCGACAACCGGCTGTTCTGCCCCTCTCCGGCGCTCATGAGAATGCTGGGGTTCCTCGTGATGCTGCTGTACCTGTGTTCAGCGCTCTCGTCTCCCTCTGAAACGATGGAGAAGCGCACGCTGGGCCCCGCCGGGTCCGTACTCTCTTCGTTCTCGTTCACTGCCGCCAGCTCCTTCGCCCTCCCGATTCGCTCCAGGGCGGAGACGCCATACTCGCTCTGTCGGAACTTCTTCTTCATTTCCTCCGGCAGGTCCACGTACTCGCGGACGTTCTTCACGCTCTTGACCGACTTCAGGCGGCCCTTCCGCCCTTGCCGCGCTTTCCGCGTGTTGGCGTCCGCGAGGTCGTAGATGTCCTCGAAGAGAAGCCAGAGGAACGAGGCGTACTCGAGCTCATCCACCGACTGCGTCCACAGATCCGCAAGCTCGAACATGCTCAGCTGGAAAGCCTCGTACGTCATCTCCCCGCCAAACGCATACGTGTCCTCTTCCCATTCTTCCTCCGCCGTGCTGAGCGACTCCTTCTCGTCGACGTTCGGAATCAAGGCCTTGTGAAGCAGCGTGATCAGCGTGATGAAGAGCTCCCTCGCAATGATGCCCTTCGGAGGAGTCGTGTCCCGCGCACGCGCAGCGGCCTGCTCTGCGGAGATGGGGTCGAAGTAGAGGTACTCGTGCAGCGTGTGAACGACGTGTCGGATCGCAGGAGACTGCTGCAGCTCCCGGCGCTTTTGCAACGTTTCGGCTTCGTACATGGCGGCGTTGGCCTGGATCAGGTACGGGACAAACTCGTCCGCCCGACGTTCCGCGACGATTTCCTTGCTCTGCAGCTTCTCCTGCAGCACTTCCTCGACGCCGTCTTCGTGCAGATGCGTCTTCACTTGCTCGACGTCGGCGCCCCGCATCCAGTTGTTCTTCAACGAGCCGCGCGGGGTCCGATCGCCATCCCTCTCTGGCTCCGGCAGGCCGCAGTGCTTCACCATGTGTGACGCTGCTTCCACGTGGTTCACCTCCAGCATCGCGGGGGCGGTCACGAGCACGTCTCCCATCAGCCGCTTGACTTTCTCCCAGAGTCGGTGCCCGACCCGTGCCGGCTTCCGTGCATTGGTGGGCGCGGCCCTGCCCACAAACATGAGGCCCGGCGGCGGCTGGGTGACTGGTGGCGGGGCGGCATCCCCTGCGTTGCCTCTTCGGCGGCGGGATCTCCGGTCCGTCGGCAGAATGTGGCTCCTGGCCACCGCCGGCAGGCCCTTCCGGAGACCCCTCTCGGAACGCCACCTTTGGACTCCCTTCCGCTTCGTCGGCATCCCCGAGTGGATGCGGGAGACTTGCATCTTCGAAGGTGGTTGGTAGCGGAGCGCCGCAACTCCACCTCGCGGAGACGCGCCAAGAGCTCGAGGCGTCGCGGGAGAGGAGCGCAGCCGTTGCGGGCGTCGAAGGCATCAAGAACAACGTCATTCTATGCGGCGATCTGGGGTTTTTGGAGCTTGCTGGGCATCGAGTGGACTATCTTCACCAATGATGGCGTGTGGAGCTCCAAAGGCGGGTGTGATTGGTTCTTGGCAGCCAATCGGGGAGCACTGGCGGCGTTACGGGCTTCGTCTGAAACAAAGGGTTGCGCGACACCAGCCGAGCTCGGATGTTTCACGCCGACGACACCACTGGCTTCCGCTTGTGTCGTCCCCGCTATAGCTGCCTGGCGGCATCGATTTTCGCAGGGCTCATCCATTGGGTTCTCCAATCCATGACTTGTGCTTCATTGGTTGATTCCAGTATCCATTCAGTTCCTACTCAGCCATCCTATTCCAAGCGTCCTTCGAATCCGGCAATATTCAAATAGAATTCGGTCTTAAAGGCTTTGAAGATCTTTCGAGGGAAGCTGGAGAACGACCGAGACAGATCAGCTGAGATAGCGCTTTCGTGAATCTGCGGCATTCTTTGCTATTCCCGCATCCTACTGGTGCACAATTTTTTCGAAGCGCTTCGCCGAAGGAGCGGCGCCCTTTCCTCTCCCCGCAAGCGCCGCAGCCATGATCGCGGCTCGGGCTCTTCTGCCGCTGGCGTGGGCAGCGGTCGTCAGCAGCTGCGACGTGGAGACCTACTACAGCGACGCGGACGTCCAGGCCATCATCGCCGGCACCTCCACCTTAAGCCGCGAAGAGAAGCGCGGGGTTCTGCACGACCTGGTAGTCAAGGACTACAACCGGTGCGACGCGCGGATCCGCATGGCGATAGCGGCACGAGGCTGACGTCTCGTGACTTTCGCAGCATCCCATACACGGCGGACACCACGGACGTCTGGGACGCTTTGGAGGACTTGGATGAGGATCCCAACAACCCGGACAACATCATCGGGATCTACTCGCTCAAGTCCTACCCGAAGGTGCGTGACGCCGGAGTTCAGTAGTGCCTCTCCTTCGGGACGAACGGTGAACACCAGCCTTTGTTGGCTCGGTGCGGAGCGCCCTAACCCTTGCGTCCTGTAGACCGACCACACGCCTTCCGGATGGAACCGGTAAGTCGAAGTCGACGGCGCGGGCGCCGAGAAATGCGGTGGTGCGTCTTTCCCCCGGGCCTGACGCTCCTCTACGCGACCGCCGCGAACTTTCGGTCGAACTCTAGGGAGCACACGTGGCCCAAGTCCTTCGGGATCTTCACCACGGGAGACGACACCAGCGATATCATGGCGCTGCGTCCGGCGCAGTGGGGCGTCAACTCTGCGCGGGGCAATCGCTGGTATGCCACCTGCCCCGAGAGTGGCGACGACGTCGTTCGTCCAGGCCATCCGGAAGCTCCTGAGACGGCGGCGTGCTTCGATGGGGAAGCGTGGGAGCCGCCGCCCAGCGTGCGAGGCAACCTTGCGCGGAACATGTTCTACATGCACATCCGCTACAACGCGGACAGCGACCTAGACGAGACCATGGACCTCCAGCTGAGCGACTGCCCGTGCTCGTACGCATCTGTGATGGGTCGCCTCACGGACATCCTCCAGTGGCACCTCGACGATCCCGTGGACGAGGCGGAGATTGCCAGAAACACCAAGGCCTGCACCAACTACCAGAACAACCGCAACCCTTTCATTGATCACCCCGAGATCGTGAATCAGCTCTTCGAGGCGCCCGAGCCGTGCGAGTGCTCCGTCTGCTCGGAGGAACCCTTCTCGGCCGGCCAATGCGGTGGCACCGCCGCACCCACGGCTGCCCCCGTGCCGACGCCAGCACCCATCCCATCGCCTCCGGTGACGCCGCCGCCGGTGGCGCCTACTCCTGCGGAAGACGGGGCACCTCTCTGCGTGGGGGACATCGCGGTCGGTGCCGTGCTTATCGTGGCCGTGCAGTCGGACGCTCCCGACACCTTCGCGTTTGTCTTCATGGTCGACTTGGCCCAGGGGACGCAACTGTTCTTCACGGACAGCGGCTACGACGGCACGCACGAATACTTCCGCGACACGGAGGGAACCTTGGCGTACACCGTGCCGGCTCCCGGCGCCAGTGCCGGCGACGTGGTCGTCTGGGAGGACGGGACATCCGATCCGGCCTGGTCGGCGATCTCCGGAAACTTCGCCCTCTCTGGGTCCGGGGACTCGATCTTGGTTTACGAGGACTGCGGAGACGGGACGATCGCCTTCATCCACGGCCTCACGTACAGCTCGGGCGGCTGGGTCAGCCCGAGCCAGGTGGCCAGCTCCCAGGACTCCGCCCTGCCGCCGGCCCTGGCAGGCGCGAACCTCGAGTTGTCCGAGAGGGACCACCTCGTGTACAACGGGGTTCTTTCCGGGACGGCCGCCGCGCTGTCTGCGGTGATCAACTCACCAGATCAGTGGACCGCTGACAACACCAATCGCCAGAATCTTGATCAGGTATTCAGCGCCGGCTTTGACGTGCAGGCTGCCACGCCGGCCCCGACGGCGGCGCCTCTCTGCACCGGGAGCATCGCTGCCGGTGCCGTGCTTATTGTGGCCGTGCAGTCGGACACTCCCGAGACTTTTGCCTTCGTCTTCATGGTCGACGTGCCCCAGGGAACGCAGTTTCTCTTCACGGACAGCGGCTACGACGGATCGCAGGACAACTTCCGCGACACGGAGGGCACACTGGCGTACACCGTGCCGGCTCCCGGCGCCAGTGCCGGCGACGTGGTCGTCTGGGAGGACGGGACATCCGATCCGGCCTGGTCGGCGATCTCCGGAAGCTTTGTCCTCGCATCGGCGGGGGACTCGATCTTGGTCTACCAGGACTGCGGAGACGGGACGATCGCCTTCATCCACGGCCTCACGTACAGCTCGGAGGGCTGGGTCAGCCCGAGCCAGGTGACCAGCTCCCAGGACTCCGCCCTGCCGCCGGCCCTGGCAAGCGCGAACCTCGAGTTGTCCGAGAGAAATCACCTCGTGTACAACGGGGTCCTTTCCGGGACGGCCGCCGCGCTCTCTGCGGCGATCAACTCACCAGATCAGTGGACCGCTGATGACAACAATCGCCAGAACCTCGATCAGGTATTCAGCGCCGGCTTTGACGTGCAGGCTGCCACGACCACGCCGTCGCCGACGCCGTCGCCGACGCCTTCTCCGACGCCTTCTCCGACGCCTTCTCCGACGCCTTCTCCGACGCCTTCTCCGACGCCGTTTCCCACGCAGACAGGCCCTAGTCCCTCTTCGGGCAGCTCGGTAAGCCGTCAGACCTCCGGGTGGGAGAGCTGCTGGTTGAGAGGCACGACTAACCCTGTCTCCTCTTGTCCACCGCGTACCAGGGTGGCGGCGATGATGATTTTGCAAGTTCGAGCGAGGGTGCAGCGACCATTGCAATCGTGGTGATCCTCGTCATTGCCACCGCGGCAGCTGTGGCGTACTTCACGTACATGCGCCGCAGCGACAAGAGGGAAGGCCTCGCGACGAAAGGAGAGAGCCCCCACGACGTGGAGTATTCGTACCCTGCTGAAGGCATCAGCGCAAGCCAAGTTGGACCTGCCAACGAAGAGAAGAGTTCCATGTTGAGGAAGTAGCCCCAGCAGAAGCTCGCGTTCTTCTCGTCAGAGCGTATCGCGTTGCCTTCTGTATGCGAGGCTCCCGGATCATATTGTCAGAAGATGTGCCCCTTTGTTGTTGTATGCGTAGGGACGAAGGAGGAGGAGAAGATTAAGCGAAAGCGTGTCATTGTAACGTAAATACATAGGAGTAGCAAGTAGCAGCGCCATGGATGGCCACAGTTGTGCAATCAATGAAGTTCCGTGCAAGGCTCGACAACGGGTTGCGCGGAGCTAGGAGCTCTTCATCTTGCGAGGGAACCACGGTATGAGCACGGGAGTGGATGCCTTGTACTGCTGGTACGCCGGATCCTTTCCCCATTTCTTATCGGCGTAGGACTCAAGGAGTGGGATCCCCGACACCCCCACGAGCAGGAAGGTGGTGAACGCGGGAGCCAGCCAAATCAGCCAGGGCGCCGGTAAACCGAACACATGGATGCCCGAGGACCTTGCGTACAACCAGGCCAACGCAGCCGCTGAGGTCTGCGTTCGGAAAGGAGACGTGAGGGGCGCTGCTCTTGCATCCTGGACATCAAGCGGATACAGACCTGGAAGACGATCTCCCCGAAGTAGTTGGGATGCCGACTATATCGCCACGTTCCGCAGGAGATGAACTTGCCCCGGTTCTCGCTCTTGCTCCTGAATCTCCGCTTCTCGTTGTCCGCCACGGCTTCGATCAGTAGGCCAAGCACCGCTCCTGCCAGGGCAATGGCCTCCGGCACAGTCGGCTCCCACGGCTGAAGCGCATTCAGCCACTTCGGATCCGGCTGCTTCGCCGAGGCAACCACCTGCAAGGCTCGTCCGTGGTGCAGGGACGCAATGGAGCTATGCAGAGTCACTGGAGGCATGCACGTCAGACGTTGTGAGACAGCCGTCCAGACCTCGAGTCACGAAGTCTGGGTGGCATCGAAGGCAACATACCCAGGAAACACCAGGCGGTTTGCATGACCCACGGAAACACCCACAGCAGCGTACTCTTCTTCAGCTCGCGGAAGCGCCTGTCCTCGCCATCCCTTTAAAAAATGTATCAGGTGATAGCCCTGCGTACGGAAGGAAGAAAGAAGAATGCCCAACCTGAGGATCCGAAGGAACAGGAAGTAGCCAAGACGGCCTGCCCAGGTGACCACCAGCGCAACCAGGATCTGCGGCACGCTCAAGTTCGGGAGGACTGGCCAGAACTTGACGTTGCTCACCAAGGCTGCGGTGACCGGTGCGGCGATGTTGCAGATGGCCCCGGACAAGTCATAGTACTTCTCCGAATTCCGCAGAAACACTACCGAATGCAGAAACGCGAGAGCCTGGATGCCGCCAACCACAGCGAACACCGAGCCCAGCGCGCCGCCCACGTGATTGTCCACGAGCGTCCGCAGACTCTTCGTGAGGCTCTTCAGCGCTGGAGAGAGCATGCTGGGCCAACCACCAGGAGGCGTCCGAAGATCTTTGCCGAGCGCTGCGCGGGAAGACCATCACGCACGTTGAACGGCTTCCTACTCCGCGGTACTCCGGTGTCCGAGTCCAAATCAGCTGATATCGCTCCAGAGCCGTGGCATGCGGAGTTTTCAAGGAATGCGTGGCGTCAAGTTTGGGGACCAATCATCACCGTGCCTCGCGATGAAAGTCGGTTCACCATTGGCGGAACGAGCTGAAACTGTCGCTGACAGCATCTCGGAGTACCGCCAGTACCCGGTTCAAATTGCCCGCGAAAACCTTTGCTGGATGGCGCGCGAATCCAAGGCGCGGACGCGCTGACTCCAGATCCGTAGTGCACAGCTGCTCGACAAGCTCCATTCCGGGATCATGACGCTTTCAGATGGCGCAGAATAGAGCCCATGGCGAACAGCCCATTGATCGATCCTCTTCGCAATGTCCAGCAGGGCCTCCGGCGGAAAGCGGCGTGTAAGGAGCACCTGAAGTTGGAGACCAAGGCAGGCTGGATTCCTGAGGAGGCGCATCGCAAACCTCTGCATGAGCGGCGCAGAGGCCTTGAGAGTGGACCCCAATCCCTCCATGGCTCGCCCCTGACGCGGCTGCTATGCGCTTGCCTGCTGACTGTTCTTTCGGCAGACTTGAGCTTTGCGGCGACGTCTCCGCTGGACTCGCTCTGGGGGGGGGCATCCAAAGCGCATCGGAGACTCTCGACGTGCAGCTCCTGCAATCCGGGCACCTTCTTTGACGAGGACTGCTCGGACGTCGGCTGCCAGAGGTGCAGTCCGGGAGCTTACTGCTCGGGCGGGTGCGACGCGCCGTCCCTGTGTCCGCCGGGCACGTACAATCCTTCTTTCAACGCAACGGACTCGTCTGCCTGTGCGCTGTGCCCAAATGGCACGTACTCCTCGCTGAATGGCAGCGAGACCTGCAGCGTCTGCCCTGCGGGCTTCGAATGCATCAGTCCCGCAACGGAGCCGAGCCCGTGCGCGCCGGGAAGTTACTCGCTGGGCAACGCATCTGCCTGCATTTCGTGCCCCGCTGGAAGTTCCTGTGCAAGCTCTGCAGCTGCCCCCGAGGCTTGCGGAAGTGGGACCTACAGCTTGGACGGATGGGCGGCCTGCCTAAAGTGCCCCGCAGGGCATTCCTGCTTGACGCCCAACCTGGCCCCCGCATCTTGCTCTGAAGGCACTTACAGTGCTGGCGGCACAAGCGCGTGCAGGGACTGCGAGGCTGGACGGTACGTGAACGAAACCGGAGCAGTGGAGTGCAACGAGTGTCCCGGAGGATTTGCTTGCACCGACGTAGCCGGGGATCCCTCCGAGTGTGCCGCAGGCGACTTCAGCGTGGAGGGCTCTGGAGAGTGTGAACGCTGCCCGCAAGGCACCTACAGCCTCGCTGCAGCCTCCGTGTGCTCCTCCTGCCCGTCGGGGAGCTTCTGCCCCGTACCTTCCACGCTGCCGGAGCCTTGCGCAAACACGTCGGCGTCCGCTGGCGGAGTTGTCACCGCGTGTTCGCTCTGCAGCGTCGGCACGTACAGCTCCGCGGACAGAACAAGCTGCCTTGCGTGCCCAGCAGGGTTCGAATGCTCAAGCCTCGTGCTTGGGCCACAAGCGTGTGCAAGCGGGACGTACTCCACGGGTGGCATCGTTGCTGCCTGTGAACCGTGCCCAGCCGGATCCCAGTGCAACGATTCGTCCCGAGCGCCCACGCACTGCGAGCCTGGAACGTACTCGAGCGCCATGAGCTCGGAATGCCAAGACTGCCCAGCTGGGCACGAATGCCTGATTGCGTCCCAAGCACCTCAGGTGTGCTCCAGCGGATACTACAGCCTCGCGGGATCGGGCCTTTGTCGCCTTTGTGAGGCCGGCTTGGCTTGCTCGGACGCCACCTCAGCACCCGTGGCATGCCCGGCAGGAAAGTACAGCGAGCCTGGGGCGGTCTCGTGCAAGGACTGTCCCATTGGCATGGAATGCCCAGCCGCAGAGCGACCCCCGAGCGGCTGCTCCGCCGGAACGTTCTCACTGGGAAACGCGACGTCGTGCACTGCCTGTCCAGCCGGGTACGAGTGCCCGTCAGTCAGCGCGAATGGAACCGTGTGCGATCCTGGCTTCTACAGCCTCGGGTCATCGCAAAGCTGCACAGCGTGTCCCAGAGGAGCATTCTGCCCGTCGCGGTCTTCGGCACCAGCAGCTTGCCTCCCGGGGACATTCTCCCTCGGATACCAGTCGACGTGCTCGTCATGCGAAGCTGGCTACGCATGTCCGACCACCATGGACAGCATCCGGGTGCCTTGCGAGCCAGGAACGTACTCAGTGGGCGCGCAAGCGGCATGTACGGTCTGCGAAGCGGGCAACTACTGCCCAAACAGTACCCTTTCCTCATCGTACGCGTGCGCGGACGGGACTTTCTCCGTGGAAGGGCAGTCGGAATGCTCGCCGTGCCCTCCTGGCTTTGCTTGCTCCACGACAGACGGGACATCCATCGTGCCCTGCAGCCCGGGTTCCTTCTCAGAGGGGGGCAATTCAACGTGCACGGTCTGTCCCGCCGGCTTTGAGTGTGGAGACACTGCGCAAGCCCTAGTCGTGGCGTGCGCGGCAGGGTACTATGCCTTGGCCGGATCTACGTCCTGCACAATGTGCCCCCCTGGATACGAGTGCCCCGATGCGACAGTGGAACCAACGACTGTGTGCGCCGCGGGCACTTTCTCGGCAGGCGGGCAGGCTTCCTGCATCTCCTGCCCAGCAGGCGTGGCGTGCCCCTCTCAGACAAGCGACACGACGTACTTGTGCTCTCCAGGTTTTTACAGTCTCCTGGGTGAGGCATCCTGCACCCCTTGTCCCGCTGGAAGCTTCTGCGACTCGACCGAGACGTCTCCGCAGCTGTGTCCCGACGGCACCTTTAGCCCGGAGTCGAGCGCCAACTGCACCCAGTGCCCGAGCGGATCCCAGTGCAGCGGAGGGGCCACGGAGCCGACGCAGTGCTTGCAAGGCACGTACAGTGGTGCCGGAAACGCCTCGTGCTCGGCCTGCTCCGCGGGGTACATTTGCTATCCCGGGTCGACTTCGCCGCAGCCGGCAAATCAGCAGTGCCCCGTGGGGACATACTGCGAGACGCCGGGGACCGTGGTCTCCTGCCCGGACGGGAAGTACGGCACGAAGGCCGGGGGCGTGAGTGAGCTGGATGCCTGTGATGACTGTCCGGCCGGCTACACTTGCGACCAGGGCACGTATGTTGGCTCGACCGCCTCGACGGTGATGCTCTGTGAGGAAGGGTACTATTGCCCCGCGGGCAGCTCTCTGGCGACGCGGGTCGCTTGCTCAGCTGGGACCCACAATCCCGACGTCGGCGCCACGAGCTCCTCGGCTTGCCTCAGCTGTTCGTCGGGCACGTACTGCCCAGCTGGCTCTGCGCACGAGATCGTCTGCCCATCGGGAGCGTACTGCGTCGGAGGGACTGCTGGCTACACGGTCTGCCCGGCCGGGACGTACGGAGTGGAGCCTGGCTACCACTCGGCTTCCCAGTGCCACAATTGCACGCGCGGGCACTACTGCGATGGATCCACGATTGTGAGCCCCCAGACGCAGTGCCCCACGGGTACCTACCAGCCGTACCTGTCCGCATCGTCCTCGGCAGCTTGCATACCATGCCCGGCGTCGTTCTACTGCCCGAATACTGCAATGGCGAGCTACGAGACGTATGTCTGCCCCCAAGGTTACTTCTGTCCGATATCGTCCAGCAGCGGAACGGCCAACCCTTGCGCCGCGGGCACATACGGCGATGACCTGGGCCTGACGGCGCAAAGCGAGTGCGTGGACTGTCCGGCCGGGAAGTACTGCCCAGCAAGCGGAACGGCGTCGGGAGGGTGGACAGACTGTCCGATGGGCTACTACTGCCCAGAGGGCTCCAGTGCGACCGAGGATTGCCCGGCTGGCACGTACGGGAACGTCACCGATCTGAGTGCCGCAGTACACTGCGCCACGTGCCCTGCCGGTTCCTACTGCGTCGCCGCGTCGGTGGAGCCCAGCAATGTCTGCAACGCGGGCCACTACTGCCCCCGGGGCACGCAGTCCTCGACGGAATTCCCATGTCCAGCTGGCACCTTCACGTCGCGAACAGACCTGAAGGACAGCGTGGAGTGCACAGCATGCAGCCCCGGCTACTACTGCCCGTCGGGATCTTCGTCGGAAACGCCTTGCCCAGCGGGAACGTACGCGGACGACGAGGGCTCTCAATCGGCGGGAGGGGCTAGCAGCACCTTTCCCGCCTGCATCACCTGCCCGGCCGGCTACTCGTGCCCGAGCCCCAGCGTGGAGCCGGTCGAATGCGGCGTCGGCTACTACTCGGCGGACTTCGCCTCGTCCTGCTCGACTTGTGAGGCGGGGCACTACTGCGCCTCGAACATCACCACAGAAAGCGCAATGTACGCGGGAGGTGGGAGCTGGGCGAACGGGGAGGACTTGGCCGGAGAATGCTTCAACGGCACCTTCTGTCCATCAGGGACCTCCGTGATCCCATCAATTGCAACGCACGCTTGTCCAGTTGGCCAGTACTGCCCGAGTGCGACGGCGGCACCCATCGATTGCCCAGCGGGCAGCTATAACCCCAACACCGGCCACGACGAGGAGAGTGACTGCCTGTCGGTGCCCGCCGGCTACTACGTCAGTTCGGTGGGCGCGGCAAACTTCTCCGACAGGTGCGCCCCGGGCTACTACTGCCCCGAGGGCTCGACCACTGCCTTTGAGTTTCCATGCCCCGAACGGTACTATCGAACGGACGAAGGTGCCGGGACCGTCAACGATTGCTCGCTCTGTCCGAGCGGAAGCTACTGCGGAAATGCCACGGTGAACCCAACTGTGTGCACGGAGGGCTCCTACTGCGTGACCGGCGTGTCGTCGCCCGAGCCGTGTCCCGTCGGCACCTTTGGGAACACGACCGGTGTCCGACGAGTGGAAGACTGTCGCGATTGTACGCCGGGCTTCTACTGCGCCACTCCCGGCCTGACGGCGCCAACCGGCCCATGCAGTGCCGGGTACTACTGCCTTGAAGGCTCCGACACTCCTGCGCCGGGCGACGCGGACGAGATCATCGGAGGCCTCTGCCCCCCCGGGGGGTACTGCCCGGAAGGCAGCAGTGCGCCGGAGAACTGCCCCTCCGGGACGTGGAACAACTTCACCGGAGCTTCCTCCTCGTCGGATTGTGCGTCGTGTCCTCCGGGGTACTACTGCGCCGGCTCGAACAATCCGTTCCCGACTGGCCTTTGCGACGCGGGATACTTTTGCACCGGCGGAAGCAGCACATCTGCGCCTCCCACCGACTTTGCCACGGCCGGTCACTACGCACCGGAGGGGTCCTCTTACATGATCCCCTGCAGCCCCGGAGAGTATCAGCAGGAATCGCGCCAGGACTCTTGCCTGCAATGCTTGGCGGGCTTCTACTGCCAGAACTTCACCACGATCAATCCGACGCAGTGTCCGGAAGGCTCGTACTGCCCGACGGGATCATTGAGCCCCACTCCCTGCCCCAAAGGGACCTACAACCCGGATCTTCAGCGCTCGGAGCTTGCCGAGTGCCAATCGGTCCCGAAAGGCTACTACGTGAGCGAGACGGGCGTGGACTGTGACCTGGCCACCATTCAGGCGGGGTCGTGCGGTGGAGCGGGAGGGCCGTGCGCAGCTGGATACTTTTGCAACGTTTCCTCGGAGGAGCCCAGCCCTATCGACCAAACGTACGGGGACGAGTGCCCGGTAGGCCACTACTGCCCAGCCGCTGCCCCCAATCCTGAGCCGTGCCCCATCGGCACGATGATGAACAGCACTCGAAACGACGGTGAAATCTTCTCCGCGATCTACACGGGGCTCAGCGTCCAGGTCTTCTGCGATCCGTGCGAGGCAGGATACGCCTGCAACGACACCGGGATCAGTGAACCCGAGCATCTGTGCGACGCGGGGTACTGGTGTCTCCTCGGCGCTGCGCAGACGAAGCCTGTCTGCGGCACATCCAACTGCACATATGGTGAATGCCCGGCAGGTCACTACTGCGTTGCGGGCTCGTCGGCACCTGTGCCGTGTGCGGACGGCGAGTACATGAACGACACACTTGCTGAGGAATGCGACCCCTGCCTCCCCGGCTTCTACTGCCCCGGAAGCGCACAGACGAGCTTCATCGACTGCCCGGAAGGGCACTACTGTCCTTCCGGGACGGGGGCGTCCATCCCAAAGTGCCCCAAGGGGACCTACTCCAACCAGACCAACCTGGACGAGGAGAGCGACTGCGTCCAGTGTCCCTCCGGGGCGTTCTGCAGCGCCGAAGGCTTGTTCCAACCAGACGGTGTTTGCGAAGCAGGCTTCTACTGCTCTCTGGGTTCCGTCTCCTCGCGGGGGGCGAACATCTCGGACGACTCGAGCGAGTTCATCTGTCCGCAGGGTGCTTACTGTCCAGCCGGCAGTGGCGCTCCGCAGCTTTGTCCACTCGGAACGTTCCTGTCCGCGACTGGCATGTCAGCCGAGTCCGACTGCATACCATGCCTCGACGGGAGCTACTGCGATCAGCTCGGACTGGTGCAGCCAACGGGGAACTGCTCAGAGGGGTACTACTGCCGCAGGAAGGTGACCTCGCCCACCCCGACGGATGGGTTGTCCTTCGACTCGGTGCTCAACGTGACCACCGGTGGAGATATCTGCCCAGCAGGCTCGTTCTGCCCAGAAGGCTCCGCAGACTCACAGCCCTGCGTGGCAGGAAAGTTCGCTGACACCGCAGGCGCCGAATCTTGCCAACCGTGCCCCCAAGGATTCTTCTGCCCCGCTGGCACGGCGAACTACTCCGTCAATCCATGTCCGGCTGGATACTACTGCCCCGAGAACACGACGGCCATGGCGGAGAATCCCTGCCCTCCAGGAAAATTTTCGGGGGCCACGATGATGACGGCTTTCTCGGCGTGCCAGGACGCTCCCGGAGGCACGTATGTCTCCGGCGAGGCGAGCACTCAGGTCACGGGCTACTGCTACGAGGGCTTCTACTGCACCGGCGGCGAGTCGACGCCATCGCCGGCGAACGCAACATCCACTGGCGGACCGTGCGTGATTGGCGAGTACTGCCCGAACGGCACCGTCTCTGCCCTGCCCTGCCCAGGCGGGTACTACTGCGAGGACAACAGTGGGAAACTGACGGGACTATGCGATGCAGGCTACTACTGCAGGAATGGGTCGTATCTTTCTCAGCCAGTCGGCTTCCCAGACACGATCGGGGACGTCTGCCCCCCCGGCCGGTACTGTCCGTCTGGCTCTGACACGCCCACGTCGTGTCCACCAGGGACCTTCCTCTTGGTTTCAGGCGGCGAATCCCTCGGCGATTGCCTCACCTGTCCAGGAGGAAAGCAATGCCCGTACTTTGCCACTGCTTCGCTGTCCTTGGACTGTCCAGGAGGCTACTACTGCCCGAATGGAACGGCGAACGCGACCCTCGTCTGTCCGCCTGGCAACAGGTGCCCCGTTGCTTCTCAAGACCCGGTAGATTGCGAAGCAGGAAGCTATCAGTCAGCCTCGGGCCAAGTGAGCTGTCTCACGTGTCGGGAGGGCTTCTATTGTCCGAACGAAGCGACGTCCGAGATTGACTGCCCGGCTGGCTACTTCTGTCCGAACGGCACGGGCATCGGAACCGCCAACCCATGTCCCGCGGGGACCTTCGGCAACGGAAGTGGCCTCACAGCGGAAGCCGACTGTGAGGATTGTCCGGGCGGATACTACTGTGGACAAACGGCTCTGACCAGCGTGTCCGGCGCATGCAGCGCAGGATACTACTGTGGCGGCGGGGCGGCGACCAGTTCGCCGGATGCGCTGGCTCCGGTGGACTCCTACCTCGGTGAGACCTGTGTGACCCGCGCAAACTCGTCCTTTGTCAACGACGTTTGCCCCCATGGGCACTTCTGTCCCGAAGGAAGCTCTGCGCCTTCGCCGTGTGACCCTGGAACGTATCAGCCAACGTTTGGGGCAGGCAATTCATCGCAGTGCCTGGTCTGTGATGCGGGCTTCTACTGCCCGGATCGGGGTATGCACAACTCATCTGTGTATCCGTGCACGGCCGGATACTACTGCGTGAACGGGACAATCACGCCCACCAATGCCTGCACTGTTGGGAATCATTGCCCTGAGCAAAGCCATGAGATGGTGCAGTGCCCCGCTGGAACATACCAGGATCAAACCGCTCAAGCTGATTGCAAAACCTGTCCTGCTGGGTTGTACTGCGAGCTGGGGACATACAACCCAGCCGAGTGCCCAAGGGGATACTACTGCCCTGCTGGGTCGTCCGCTTCATCGGACTTCCCCTGCCCAGAAGGGACGTTCAACAACTTGACGGCCCAAAACAGCTCAGGCTCGTGTCTCGAATGCCCGAGCGGAGCCTTCTGCGCCGGGACCGCGAACAGCGACGACCTCGGCACCTGCTCGGAAGGCTTCTACTGCATCTCTGGTGCAACCGTCGCTACGCCGGACGTTTGCGTGGACGTGGGGTACATCGGTACGGTCAACACCTCGGTCTGTGC
>JAAMXY010001188.1:0-36802 GCA_019677205.1 Pinguiococcus pyrenoidosus
ACCTGTTCGGCCGTGTAGTCGTGGAGCAACCTGTACGTTGTCGCCGGCGTGCAGTCTTCTGGCTGAGCGTCGACCACAGAACAGGTCAGGCCGAAGCTCAAATGAAAGAATCCTGAGAGGGGCGTGGCAGTTGAGGAGAAGTAGGCATCGTCCAAAGCCGCCGTTCCGCCGACAAGACCGCTGCCATCGACAACGACGTTTAGTCCCATTGCGCCAGCAACCAGGATGAAGTAACGCGCTACGCCGATGTCCCTTTCGCCTCGTACGACCACTTCGTCCCCGCTAGCCCCCAAGGCGTCGTTCAACATCTGCTGCAGCAGCGCTGCAGAGGCGTCGAAAGGTACTGCGGCGGCGTCGACGCTGGGGTTCGAGGGGTCAAAGAGGCGGAAGGTCCCGCCCGAGGCAGAGACTTCCAGAAACTGTACGTCACTTGAAATACCCCGGGCCATTTCGGTCACGTCCACAGCAAGACCATCTCCCAGAGCACCGCTGGTGTCTATCTGGAGCAGAGGAAGATCGCCCGGCGTCGACAGGGAAGCAAAAGTAACATCCCAAGCCTTCGCCCCGTTGTACGCCTCGTCGGTTGCGTACGCGGCATCGCGGAGTTCGGCAGCGCTTACGGAAACGTTCAGGATGCCCGCCAAGGCCTCCAAGCTGCTTTCCAGCTCCTCGCTGGACGCATCGACCGCGATAGGTGCTGTGGTTTGAACAGGATCTCCGGTACGCCAGCGAAATCCCAGCGTCATCGTTCCAGATATCGGCGCGCTTTCGAGGCGACTTGGGGATACCAGCACGACGGAGGCGACGCCACTGGGCTTCAACCGATCTCGATCCGCCCATAGAAGACTTCCTGGTGGGATGGTCTCTCCGAACGGAACGCTGAGCACCCACGTGTATGCACCAGAAGAGTCAGGACCGCTTCGAGAGACGTGCAGACCGTCGGGCACGACGGAGAGCGACGCCAGCTGGTGCTGCATGAGCGAGCTGGAGGCGTCGTGGGGAAGGAGAGCCGTCTTCTCGCTGGTACCAGCGACGCGAATGGAGAAGTCACCGGCGACGGCGGCGCTCGCCTTCTGAAGCGATTCCACCAACACCTGCGGCGTGCCGCTGCCCGTAAGAAGCTCTTCGTGACCGATGAGGAGAGGCTGGGGTCCCGGATGCTCCGTGAAGCTCCCGTTCTGGTGCTGGACGAACGTCACGAGATAGCATCCGACGCCCAAGGAATTCGCAGGTGCCTTCGAGACCTCGATGATGAAACCAGGTGAAATGACCGCCAGTGCTTCCTGCACCTCTGCCGCGCTGGCGTTGAAAGTGACAGCGCTGGTATAGAAGTCCTCCCGCTGAAGAAGAAAGAAGCCACCGACGTCGGTGCTGAAGTTCGCGACACAGACCCGCTGCTCCTCGTCCGTGGCCGGCGGCGCATCGATACGAATCAGGTGCTGCTCTTGAGCATACGGGTCGGCCGTCAGCCGGATGCGCTGTACCTCTGGAACAAAGGCGTAGCTGTGAATCGCGACTCGCTGTATCTCCTGCACTGGGGTCAGGCCCGGGGACACGCAGCCGACGGTGAAGTCGTCGTGAAGAAATCCCGCTGAGACGGTGTCGCCGAAGCGGCACAGGACGGGCTCCGAAGCATTCACGAAGCCCACCCCCTCCACCTTCACGCCGGTCCCGCCGTCCACCGGACCGAGCGGCGGAGTCAGCCTCGATACATTCGCCACCTCGTCGAAGCGGTAGGGCGCCGAAACGCTTGTGAAGTCCAGGCCGTTCAGAGACACGCGCACCTCAGCAAGCTGAGGTGCAGAGACGCTGGGCGAAAGGCAGTCGATCACCCCGCCTGCCGCTGCAGTGGCGCGGTCGACTACTTTGCCGAAGCGACACCACGGCAGCTGCTCTGCGTGCGGAATCTCGTCGCTCTGCACGCGCACCAACGTGCCGCCGGAGATTGGTCCGTGAGCCGGCGTCAACACCATCGCGCTTACGGCGGCCGTGTAGTTGTACGGTAGCGGCTGATCCGTGTAGTCTTGACCGTTCACGGAGACGTCGAGCGCCACCACGGCCGGTGCGACGTCCAGATGTGTCGGCGAGAAGCATTCCACCGTGTAATTGGATGTGACCCTCGCGGCGACGGCCTGCTCGCCGAAGCGGCACTTCAAATCCGTCATGTCGGACGTGAAGCGGAACCCAAAGAGCTCCGTACCGTTGACTGGCTGCGCCACGGAGACCGAGACCCTTGTGCCACCGGTGGCCGGTCCGAAGCTTGGCTCCAAGAGGCGAAGCACAGCAGCCTCGTGATACTGCAGACGGAGCGTGTTGGAAAAGTGCTGGCCGTCGTTCGACACCGAGATTGGCACCTCCTGGCTGTGTTGGCTTGGCAGCGGCATCTGCTCAACTGAGAGACTTGCGCCAGATGGCGCGGGTGGGACCACGGTCAGCTGAGGAAAGCTCGGACTCGGACCCGAGGAGTTGTGGGCACCAACTTGGGCAAACGTGATGCGGTAGCGAACGCCTTCGACGGCAGCAGCTGCGTACTCTTCCCTCGAAACGTAGACGTCGCCTACTGCGGCCAGACCGAGTAGCGCTTGTCGTAGCCCGGCCGCATCGACGTTGACAGGTAGAGTATCGGTCGCTTCGCCGTCGAGAGCCAACGTCATCGTGCCGCTCAGCGGCTGATAAACGCCGTCGGTCACTTGCGTCACCGCGGCAGAGACACTCGTTCCCACCACCACCTGTGCTTCAATCATGAAGGGCGGGACGTCGCCGTCCTTGACATGGAAGCTCAGGGCGTACTGGATCAGGTTTAGAGCCGGCGCCTCCTTGACCACCTGCACTCGACCTATCCACGTCCGAAGCTTCTCAATCTCGTCAGCCAGCTGAGCTTCAGAACTCTCGTGTGGCATCCAAGTCGTCCAGCTGCCCTCGAGACCGACACGGAAAACCGCAGAGAATGGTTCCGGATCTGCGACTTCCTCGGCGATTCCCGCAACAACGCCAGTCCCAGACAAAGCGGAGACGAGACCAAAGCTGGACACCACATTTGCTTCAAGCACGTCGATGACGAATTCCCGGTACGATGATGAGATGGCGCTGCCTACTACGTCCACCGACACCAGCGGCGGAAGCAGCTCCAAAGCTGCCTTAACTTCCAGAGGATCCGCGTTGAAGGCGATCGCCGGTGTAAGATGGCCGTCGTAGTCCAACATGAACGTGCCCGCCAGGGCTTCGTTGCCGTCGACAACAGGATAGACGTCCGCGGTCACTGTCCCAGCTGAGGACAGTAGGGCGTCGTCCATCACAAGGAGGTCGCGGTCTCCCAGGGCGTCTCCAAAAGTGACGCTCCATTCGAAGCCATACTGATCCGCGTGCTTCCGCTCGGTCCACACATCTCCAACTCCCGTTGCGTTTCTCAGCGCAGCACGCAGCGCCTCCGAGGAGGCGTAGGCGTCGATTGGCCTCGAAAAGATGCCTTGATAGGCTAGCCGAAATGACCCCGACAGAGGCTCTGTTGCCATGACCACGACGCGCTGGACTTCGAGAACCACTGGAGCAGTCGTCATTCGCAATGTGGACAAAACACGACTGGCTGGGTTCGTCTCGAGCGTCAGCAGCTGCTGTTCGGCGGCCAAGTCTGACTCGCCGCGAACCACTTCCACGACGCTAATTCGGTCACTTGGAAGCAAGTTCAGGACGCTCGAGCTGTCAACTACAAGCAAGGCGACGTCGTCGCTCCGCGAAGCAAACGTGATGAGCCACGAAGCTGAATAGACACCTTCCGTCGGAGGACCACCGGCGTCCTGCGATACGTCGACCTGTCCAAGTTCGCGTATGAGCTCCAGACTCTCTTGGATCTCTCCCGCCGTCGCGTCAACTCGAAAGGGGCCCGAGACCGCCGAGCCCAGCTGCAGGCGGAGAAGCCCGCGCGCAGCAAAGTAGGAGCTGTCGGAGAGCCTGACCCTTAGCTCTTGAACTTCCGCCTGGACGCCATCTTGCGCGACGGCGAGGGTCTGCTCGGATACGATGGGAGGGTAGGAAGGCGCGATGCACTGGACGAATCCCTCAGAGATCCAGGAGGCACTTGAGAACTTTACCATCGGCTCCGACCCGAACCTGCAAGATGCGGGCGCCGTCTCGTGAAAGGCGGCGCCTTGCAGAGAAACCAACGGGCCGCCTTCCCGGCCTACAAAACGTGGGGCCACGTCATCAAGGATCGGAGTGGGAACCGCTCGGAGAGCTACGGTGTTGGAGACGTCGTCGTTGTTGATCGCAACAGAGAGATGGCATTCGCACGAGTTCAAGGCCTCCTGCGCTAGTCCACTAAAGTTCGCAAGGGTGCCAAGAGCTGGCATGCTCACCAACAAGGCCGACGCATTCGCCATGGCGGTCTCCAACACAGCACGCTGCTCGACTTGTCGTCGCTCCCCGTCGTACCGACAGCGAATGGGTGCCAAGTATGACACGCTGGCGACCAAGCCGTCTGCGAACACGACGAGTCTTGTCTCCTCGTCTGACGAGAAGACTGCTGGAGACACTTCTCGTACGACCGGTGTCGGAGCGTACTGGTACACGGCGGTCGACTGCACAATGGCCGCCGAGACCCGGGACCGCGAGTACAGCTTCAACGACACCGCGACGAAGCCGGCAGGGTGCGCCGGGGCAACACACTCCGTGGTCGAACTGGAAAGCCAGGTTGCTGGTACGGATACGTCACCGAAGATGCAGAGTATCAGGCTGGCCGGCGGCAGCGGAGACACGTCCAGCCGAAGCGTCGTTCCTCCGGCCGTGGAGCCGACTGAGGGCGACAAACCCGAGAAGTGGGGCTGCTCATCAACCCGAAGGCCCAAGGTGGACCGAAGCTGGACGCCATGGATGAGAACAGCTACGTCACAACATGCATCCTGCAGCTTCTCCGTGTAAAGATGCAAGAAGGAGCCGTGCGTCTCCACAGGTCTCGCTCGCAGCAGCGGCAGACTCCCGGCGTTGCTGGGAGCACCGAGGCCGGTAAACGTGATGGACCACCCTCGCTTGAGAGACCCGGGGCTGACGCCGGTTTCCGGCACCAAGCTCCGAACGGCCACACTGCCGACGGTCTCCAAAGCTTCTAGTGCCGCCTGAACATCCGCAGGCGCTGCAGAGCCATCCAGCGGCGTGGTGGTCTGTTCTCCAAACTCCAGCTCAAAGGTAGCAAAGGTATCACCGACCCCCACACGTTCCTCGACGATTCGCACGTCTTGGCTACCGTCAAGAGTGCTGCTGGCCACGCCGAGCATGTCCACGTCTCCGAGCTCTTTCGGAAAGCTAACAAACCACTTGGTACTGCCAGAGATGGATTGCTTGCTGACTGTGGCGTCGGAGAGAGCTGGTAGCAATCGAATTGCGTTCTCCACCGAGCTTCGCGTCGCATCGTATGCAATACCCTCTGTCGAGCGTCCGCCAAACTCAAGGCGAAACTCCCCCGCGGGTGTCACCGCAGGTGCCAGCTTGGTTGCGCTGGTCGTAGCGACGGTACCGATCACTCCGCTGGAGTCGATCTCCAGAGCCTCCTCGGTACTTCTCACATGCTCGAAGGTCAACCGCCAGTACGAGTTACGGAAGGGAAGTTGGGTCAGCTCGACGCTGACGCTCTCGACGGTGTCCAACGCCTCGAGTGCAGCTTGAAAGGCGGATGCCGACGCTGAGATACTGATGGGCCCAGTGGCCTCTCCTCCGTAGGAAGCGCGGAAGTCGCCTGCGAGCGGCACAGACGTAGCAGCCACAAGTGCACGAATATCACAGCTCCCGGGGCCGTCAAAGGTGGAAGACAGCCGAGATGAGTCGCAGGCAAGCGCCGGTGGATCCCCAGCAGCTCCAGTGAAGGAAATCTCCCAGGCGACGTAGTTGCCGATCCTGTCTGCTGCCGTCGTTGGGGTCGCCACCACCTCCACATCGAACGTGCGCAAGAAGGCCGCTTCGATCATGCTGGCGTTCATGTTGACTGGCAGATCCTCCGTGATGACTGCAGAATCACCCTGGAGGAAGAGCCTCACTTCTCCAACAAGATCACTGTCTGAGAAAAGCGTCAGCTGCTGGACAGCGGGCCCCGTGGCGCTCTGGATTCGCCGAGTCCTTCCGTGGCTGCGACCGGGCGCGGCAACTGTCGCGACGAGTACATCGTCGTCCACGACCACCAGATCCGCACGATTTACGTACTGGACGTCATCAAAGGTAACTGTCCATCGCCCGCCGCCGTCCACGGTATCCGACTTCTGCACGCGTATGCGTGAAGCCGGAGTATCGTACACAAAGGAGACTGCAGCGGCGACGTCGGATGCCGACGCATCAACAACCAGGGGATCCGACACACGGCCACTTGACGGATGCGACGCAATACGAAAGGTGCCTGAAAGGCAGCAAGCTGGTGGCGATGCCGGCCCGGACACGGCAATGGCGGGAGGATCGACCAGTCCCGTCGACAGCGTGCTAGAGTCGGAGGCGACTTCCATTGCGCTCAGCGGCGCAGCTCGGTCCAGGAACAAGACGTCAAGCGTCACCTCCATTGCAGTCGTGCTGGAAAAGGTGCTGCGCTCTACCTCCACATCGCCCAGGCCAGCCACACCCCGGAACGCGGCCGCGATATCTTCTTCACTTGCAGAAATGTCGATGGATGCTAGCTGGTCGCCAATCTCAAGGTCAACGAGGCCACCCGGAACCGTAAGAGAGCTGCTTCTCACCTGCGCGACAGACGCGCTGTCGGCGCTGAGCGAAAGTTGTCCGATCTCCAGCAGCGGAATCGGCCCACCATGTCGGTAAGACGTAAAGTCTACGAAGGTGACAAACCACGAGAACTCGATCGGGCCACTTGCGTCCGCAGCGACTTCAACGGCTCGGAGAGACGGAAAAGCCTCCAAGGCCGCAGCGATGTCAGCACTACTTGCCGAGACTGGAAGGGGCGGCGTCTCGTCTTCGTCGAAAGCGAGGATAAAGTCGCCACTCGGGGGACTCCCGGTGATCGCAATCCTCTGCACCTCAAGGCTCGTACCTTGCGTCGGGCACTCGACGCGGAGGAGCGGCTGCGTGCTAGCGGCCAAGAAGGGCGTCGCGGTCATCAAGGGTACGTCGCCCGCCTCCTCCGGGAACGTGACGTCGAACGATCGCCCAGCGTAGATATTCTCCGCGGATGCATCCACTACGCTGACGCTCGGCATGTAGGGACCCCCGAGACCTCGGAGCGCCGCCTCGAGTGACGCAGCACTGTCAGTCCCGACTCGGACCTGTGAGAGGGTACCCAGGTTGTCGATGTCGACGGTCAGCTCGACGTCTCCGCCGCGGAACTGAGCTTGGCCCGCGTACAGTTCGCGTGCCGCCTGAGTTGAGCCGAGAGGCTCGCCAAAAGCGTCCACCAGGGAGGAGACGTCGACCTGAATCAGCTCCACGAGGCCGCTGTTCTCAAGCATCACAATGTCCCAGAGCCGCGCTTCAGATTCTCTCACGTCAACGTCTCCAATGGACGCCAAACCCTCCAGAGTCGTTTCCACTGTGCTCGACTTGGACGACAGGTCAAGTGAGGAGCTCCACGCGCCTCCTTGGTGCGACACTCGAAAGTGCCCCGACGCTGCCCTCCTCAGATCAAGTTGCTGCACGGCACAGCCGACGCCTTTCACGAGCTCAAGAGCGCTGGTCTCCGCATTGGCAAGTTCAGCCTCGACGACAGCGAGCAGAGCAGCGTCACCCACCCACGGCGGAAACGTAACCAGGTATCGAGACACGTTGGGATCTGAAGCATTCTCCGTGCAAAGCACTCCGTCAAGGTGACCGTACAGCATCAGCGCGTCCTGCACCTCCCTGGCGGAGACTCCGTAATGCAGACGAGGAGTCACGAAGTTCCCGTAGCGTAAGGAGAAGTAGCCCTCGACAGGCACGTCGACACGCTCCCTGGAGATCACCAGCTGCTGGACCTCGCTTGTATAAGCGGTCGCGCCGACCACCAGGCGCTGTATCTCTTGCCGATTTCGCACGGCAAAGCGCAGCGTCTGACGCTGCCTTTCCGAGTCGATGATTCCAACCACGACATCGATCTGCTGAACTTCCTCCGTGTACCCCTTAGATGAAAGCTGCACCTGCTGGACCTCAGCGGACGGCGACGTGCCGACAATCTCGATCGCCTGAACCTCTGAAGCTGGCTCCAGATACTCCAAAGATACCGCCTGGACCTCTTCCTTGAACGGTAGAGAGCGTGGCGCCACGCATTGGAGTTCCGCCTCGGACCAGACCTGGACAGGCGTCGATTCCAGCGTCTCGTTTCCATGAAGGAATGAGCAGTAGGCATCATCAGGCGAGACGGCATCGACGGGAAAATCCCTGCCGCTCACAGTCAGCAGCGAGCTGTTCCCCCGCGCAGTGCGCTCCGGGAGCAATGACTCCAGCATCGGCGTCTCGTAGACGTAGAGCACGGCATCGGTTGTCGACAAGTCTCGCCCGTTCACAGTAGCACGCACGCGGTAGACGCCCGGGCTGCCCATGAGAGGAACGGCGCAGGTCATCGCCGAATCATTTACGTAGCGCGCTGGCACGACCGTGGCTACGTCGGCTCCCGAATGCGCGAAAGCACAGCGCAATGTGTCTGTGTTGACGAGACCCGAACCCTGCACAGACACATTGACGCTGCTCGCCAACGGAATCGCTGGTGGCGTCACGGAGCGTACTGTCGGTGGCGTACGGTACTCGTAAGTGACCTCGTCCTGCGACCAAAGCGCTTTGCTGCCGGCGGTGTTCAGCTCTCGAAGGGGCCCGCCGGGCCAGTCGTTGGAGACAGCCACGGTCCAGACCCCAGAGGGTTGCGGGGGTGCGTTGCAGACGACCTCGCTTGGAGACAACAGCGTTGCTGGCACAACTTGCCGGCCAAAGGCACAAGAGAGCCCACTGCCGGCGACAAAGTTAGCACCTCGCACCTGGCATAGTGTGCCGCCGGTTGTCGCGCCGAAGGCGGGCACGATGTCGTATACAGACGGTCCCGTCACGTAGTGGAAGTTGAGCGCCGACTTGACAAAGTCATGCCCATTCAGCGTGACGGAGATTGACTGAGGCCCGCTGAAGTTCGCAGCCGGTGCGGTGCAGACGATCTGCTTGTCTGACAAGACTTCAACTGGTGAAAAGCCCACTTCGCCAAAGCGACAGCTACCGTCGTCTCCCTCCATGTAGAAGTTCTCGCCGCCGATCTGGACGCGCGTGCCGCCGCGAAGCGGACCCGATGCTGGCCAGATCGAGAGGATTGCCACCTGCGGCTTGTAAGCGAAGCGCACCCGGTCCTCGGAGAAGTCCACGCCGTTGTTCGATACGGATAGCGTCAAGGATGTCCGTCCCCTTGACGGCGGCGTGCTGCACTCAATCTGCGTCTCGCGCAGGAATACCGCTGGCATGTCCACGAAGAAGAACCCGCGAGCAAAGCGACAAGTCAAAGCAGGCGAATCCCGAAATCCCGAACCGTGAATCGCCAGCGCTGTGCCACCTTCTTCCGAGCCGAACGCAGGCGACGCGCTTGTCACACGCTCGGACGGATAGTAGCGAAAGACAGGCGGCCCGTCTGGACTGTGAAGCTCAAGTGGTGCAAGGCCTCGCGGACCTCGTACGCTTAGGAAAACCTCCGTCTCTGCAGCAGCTTGTGCCCGTGGAGGACTCGCGCACTTGAGGCTGCTTGGCCCGAGCATGATGGCTGCCACATGGACCATCTGCGCTCGAAATTCGCAGAAGTACTCGACAGCCTCGTCGACATTCTCCACTTGCAAGACCACCGCGCTACCTCCACGGTCGGGGCCCGAGCGAGGAAGCAGCGAGTGGACTACAGGAAGTGGGAGCACCTCGAGCCGCAGCTCGGTCATGGGAACGCGTGCGGCCCCGTTGAAGATGGTCACGACAAAGCTGCCCACTTCCAAAGGCTCCAGCGTACATTCGAGCTCGGTGGGACTGGTCCACAAAGCAGTCGCTGCGCCCTCTTTGCCAACCTGACACGCTAGAGGCGACGGAAAATGGGGTCGCAGACCGGCAGCTGACACAGCGACGTGCGTCTGCGCGCTGTTGCTGGCGTAGATGCGATTGGGGAAGAGGATGGCCGAGTGGACGGCTTCAAGATAGATCAACGGGTCGACGTCCACGAAGTCCTGCCCATTCTGCGAAAGAGACAGCTGCACTGGACCCTCTCGCAGCGACGTCGCGTCTGCTTTTATAGTGGCGACGATGCTTGACGGACTCACGACCTCGGTGGCTACGTCAACGGCACGGTGCCCGGATTGTAAGCGTAGAAGATAGGACGCCTCGAGGGAGAAGTCTGCGCCACCAAGACTGACGAAAGCGCTCTCGCCGAGTGCAAGTCTGTTCGGTTCGACTGAGGTGACGAGGGGCATGGCGTAGAATGCGAAGCGGAGTCCCTCCTCCGAAAGCTCTTCGTCCGTGGAGAAATCGTGCCGAACGAAAACGGTGACATGCACGTCGCCTGCTTGCTCCACAGCAGGAGAGACGCACTGCATTTCGGAGCTGCCAAGCACTGTCGCAACGACTTCGTGGATACCGAAACGACATATCGGGGTGGGGTACGAGTAGACACCCTGCGACGGGTCCAAGGCTCCCTCTTGGAAGGATGCCGGGTAGAATCCCGTGCCTCTGATCGTCACAGTCGTGCCACCAGCGACCGGTCCAGACTCTGGAGACATGGAGCTGACGGTGCCTCCTACGACTGGCTCAACAACGCCAACCTTGGTTGCCGTCGCCCCGTCGTTGCCGCTTATCCAAGCGCTAGCCGATACCGCAGCTGCCACAGCGTCCGGCATGTCGCATTTCACGTGCGAAGCACTCAGCCAGGTCGCTGGTACGCTGATATAATCGAAAAGGCAGTGCAGAGCCACTGCGCTTGGGAACTGATTCCCATAGACATGCAGCGATCGCTGCAGTCGGAGCTGCGTGGAGATCTGCATCGGCGCGAAGCCGCTCACAATCATCTGCGGCAGGACGCGGACCCTCAAGAACTTTTCCGTCTCGGAGTGACCAGTCACCCTCACGGACAAATCGAGTGTACTTGGCGCAGCGTTGGTCCCAGGGAGTGGGCAAGAAAGCAAATTGGTCCCCATCGCGCGGGCCGACACTTCTTCTCGGCCCCAGGGTCCGCGAAAGACGCACGTGTAGAGCTGTGTTGCCAGCACGGCAGACTGAAGCTCCACTTCAAGGTCAATGCTGTCGCCGAAGAAAAGAACCTTTGGCGACACGCTCACTGGCAGGATCCTCGGGATGATCTGCAGCGAGAAGGACAGATCGCCAAGGAACAGCCCGCCAACAAGCATTCGGACATCGATGATGTAATCGACGAACTTGTCGGGTACTGCCGGCACTTCGATCTCGACCATGCCTTCATGAACGACAGTCGCCTCGCACCACAGGGTGTAGGGAAAGCTGTCCATGTGCTGCACCTCTCCAAGGGCCGTGACATCCACATCGGGGGCCACGTCGAAGTCACCAATCGCACGAACGGTTGCGTTCAATCCTGCCTGCACCACGGCGGGCACGACCTTTTCGATCCGAAACGCCGGCAGCACCACGACCGTGGCCCCTCCGTAGAACTCTGCACCGTTCAGCGAGACGTAGACCGGGTGGATCCCAGCTTCCAGTGCTGGAAGATCGCACTTTACGGAGGTTGGGCTGACGAAGTGCGCCACGCCAAGCCTGTCTGGCCCGACTCTGCAAGACAAGGACTTGGTGTCCATGAAGCTCTCGCCATGCAGCACCAGTGGGACCGCCTCCCTACCGGCAGTCGTGGCGGGTTCAACACGAAAGACAACAGGGTCGTCTGCGAAGGTAAAGACTCCTTCAAAGGGGAAGAAGAACGCCCCGTCCAAGGTAAGTGAGACGGCGACGGATTCAGGCTTGCTTGCAGCACGAGTTGTGCAAACGACTGCCTCGCAATGGGAAAGGATCCCAGGAACGACTGTGTCCCCGAATTTGCAAGCCGGAACAAGAAGGCCGGTGGCGTTCGGACACAGGGCAGCAAACTCGGCCGAGTAGAGCGAAACTGTAGACCCCCCAGCGATCGACCCAACATTCGGCACAACCCCGAACGATCTGACATCGTCGACGACGGCGAGCTCTACGTCGTTGCTCGCCAGACCTTGCTCAGCTTCAAGCGTGATAGTGGCTCGAGGCTGCTCAAGCGGAGGACTTATGCAGACGACCGATCGCCCGGAAGAGACGCCTTCCACGAGCACGCTTTCGAAGCGGCACCAGAGTCTCTCCAAATCAGTCGACCGGGCCAATTCCAGTACGAGGCTCTGGCCTCCTCGATGTGTTACGAACGACGGATTCACGCTAGTGACTTGCAAGTTGTGGCCCACACGCATTGTGGCCACGAAGTGGAGAGTCTCGTCGTCGACGGATATATACAAGTCACAGTCGTCGCCGTGCCTGGTCAGTGCTGGTGAAGTGCATTCGAGGAGCTCCGAAGACACCCTCCTCCCCACTTGCGCCTCCAGTCCACAGAAGTAGCACCGGACGTGTGCGCCGCTGTCGACGAAGAATCCTCCTTTGACAAAGACGGTGTCGCCTCCCGCCGCAGAGAGAGTCGTGGGAGTGACCCCCAAGATATGCAGATCGTCGACATACCGGAATGTCGAACCCATGGTGCTGACGCTCTCGTCCCAAGATACCAGAGTGAGAGACACAGGACCCGCCTCTGCCGTTGGGGGAACTGGGCATAGCAGGCCACCGAGGCCGTCCGACGCCACGTAGGTTGAATTCTGTTGGCCGAAGCGACAGCGCCATCCGAGCTGTGGATCGAGATTCACGCCAGTGACGCGGACCAGCGTGCCTCCAGATCTTGGAGCGAGCGCCGGCACCACGTCCGTGATTGCTGCTTCGGACGTGTACTCGTACCTCGCCATCGTTGTGCTCTCGAAATCCACGCCATTGCCGCTCACGGCCACGGGAACCACGCGTGCGGACGACGCGGGAGGCGCCGTGCATCTTGTGTGAGCGCCGTCTTCTTCTACGCGTAGTGCCTTCACGACGACTTCTCCGAAGCGACAGTACAGCGGCTGTCCAACTGAGAAGCCAGTGCCTGCCAAGGTGACGACCCCTCCAGCAAGGGTTCCGCGAGGCGGGCGGACGTCGGAGACGAGCGGGTCTTCGTAGAAAGCGAAGCCGCCCGCGACCGTACCGACCACGACGCTATCAACTACGATGCGCAGCGTCGTCCGTCCTGGCACCGAGGCAGGTGGCGCTATGCACCTGACGAAGTTGCGCGACGGCTGCTGTGCTTCCGTGGTCTCCTCTCCGAACATGCAGCGCAGGTCCGGGTAGACGGTAGGGTCGGCGTCCAGCCGAACATCGACTTGCGTCCCACCGGAGACGGGCCCCCTGGAAGGCGACGCGGACAGGACGTTGAAGGCTTCCAGAATGGTCAAAGACATCGACTCTTGGCTGAAGGAGCTCCCGTCGTTGCTGACGGCAACGCCAAGCACTCCTGCACCCGCAAAGCTGAAAGGCGCTAAGTCGCAAAGGACTTGCGCGGAGCTTACAAACTGCAGCGGCACCACCTTGTGCCCAACTCGGCAAGCGGCCTCGAGCGTTGGCGAGAATGCCGACCCCGCCACCCGGAGACTGCTGATGTTCACCGAAAGAGGTAGCACGCTTGGCTCCACGTGAGACACCCGTGGCTGAGGTACGATGGTTACGTTCACACCCTCTGAGTAGTGCTGCCCATCGTTGGAGATCGCGACCGTCACGACCTGAGAAAGCGTTGCGTGCATCGGGATGCTGGGGACAAGAGCCACGGCTTCTAAGGTATGACCGTCCTGCCCGAGACTGACTGAGAGTTGCCGGCCGTCCATCTCACATCGAGAGTACCTGTTAAATACGAACGATCCCTCGATTCTCAGCGCCGCGAGTACGTTCTCCTGCACGACCGCGGGTGAAATCGTTTGAATGCGAGGCCTGTCGGCAAAGCGGATTGCTATGACGTCGTCCACTCTCCTTCCTGCACCAACGAGGACGTGGTCGCCACTCCGCAGCTGTACGCTGACCTCAGACTGTGGCAAGACGTCATCTGGCCCAAGGCATCGAACACGGCCCTGCCCGACGTGCATGGCGTCCGTCGTGTAGCCTCCGAATGCGCAAGTCATGTGCTCAAGCGGTGGCAGTCCTGGCGCATGAACTTCGAAGAGCGTCCTGAAGCCGACGGTCCCCACTTCCGGCTGAATGCTCGCTTGCCCGGCAGGGTCAAAGCAGAATATCGTCGCGGATGTCGGGTGAAAGACGTCCCCGGCCAAGCTCATCTCGAGGCTGTGCTCTCCTGGCGCTGAGCAGCCAGCCTCGCAGATCAGTTGCTGCGTCGCGCCACGCGCCCGAGGGAAGCAGCCCGACGCTTCGTCGACAGAGAACCGGAGGCTTGTGGGTGGCGCAAATCGCTCGCGTTTCTGAAAGGTGACGATCAGCGGCCAAGTCGCGTCTTTGTCAACAGCTACAATGCTCGGCTCTACGGAAGAGACGAGCGACGCGGGGAAGACGTCGATCAAGGTGCTCGCTGGAGAGTCGGCGCCGATCGAGTTCGTGAAGCGAAGAATCGCGCTGTGGTCACTCCATATGTTGGGCGAGACCTCGACCTCTAGACACCTGACCGTGCTTTCGTCCACCACCTCTGCAGAGAAGACCCCATCGAGCCCTTCCAGAAGGCATGAAGGGGTTCCGCTGTTCGAGAAGCCAGACCCACGCAGCGTAAAGGTTGCCGTAGACCCCTCGTAGACTCTTTCCGGACGGACGGAAGCAACCTTTGGGGCAGCCAGCACCGAGATTGCCGTTGGCGCGGCAAAAAAGTCAACACCATTCGTCGACAGTGACAGTTTGTGACTTCCTTCCTTCAGCTCGCTCACTTGGCAGTCGATTGTGCCTGCGTACGAAGCTTCAGCCACTCCGCCAACGTCGCCTATCCGGCACCAGAGGTGGTCGCTGCGCGTCCATCCGGTGCCGGAGATGGAAATCGTTGTAGTCATGTTCTCGTACACAATTGGGGGATCAGCTCGAGATAATTGAAGAGCTGGGCTGTAAGCGAATGGCAGCCAGTCTCGGTGACAAGAAGCCGCCGCCGCTTCGTCGTTTGA
Source organism: Pinguiococcus pyrenoidosus (assembly GCA_019677205.1). Taxonomy (NCBI): domain Eukaryota; class Pinguiophyceae; order Pinguiochrysidales; family Pinguiochrysidaceae; genus Pinguiococcus; species Pinguiococcus pyrenoidosus. The sequence goes on from JAAMXY010001188.1 coordinate 15,108, forward strand.
AATGTGAAGCATCACATCGACGGCACCTGGAAGCCGGTTGCCTTCCCCCCAATAAGGAAACCTGGGCGAAGCACACTCAGCTTCGGTGTCCGAAAGACTGCGAAGCGCCGTTGCTGCCTCCCAGGCTCGATCGACGGAACTGAAGACGCAGCGTTTGCCGTGGACGGAGTCGAGTCCTTCGCCCCGCAACAAGAGCACGGTGCCGCCAAGCCACGGACCCGATCGAGGTTGGACATCCGTGAGCCTCGCTCTGTCGCTCACGCTTAGGAGGAGCGAACCAGACTCAAGCTCTCCATCGGTTACGAGACTGACCCGATGCACCCCTTTGTTTCTCGCCGTTACGCCTACGCATCGTACGAGGGACGTGGAAAGCACGACAGCGTCGAACAGCTCAGACGGCTGCGAACTGGCCACAGACGCCACGTTGCACCTCAGCGGAGCGTTCGCGAGCAGGATCCTGTCGAAACTGCTGCCGCTCACCAGAAGATTCGCGCCACAGTCGCGAGGGATCGTCGCCGGAGAGAGGTGCTCGACCTCCACAAAGGTATGGACCTTGAACTCCTCCACGATGACGGCAAAGTCGACGCCGTTGGTACTCAGCTCCAGCGTTCCAGTCCCCGGCCCAACGTGCTCAATGGCGCAAGTCGCCCTTCCGTTCGAAATGCCTTCGAGCCGACCGTTGACGCCATGCAGACGGCAGCGAAAGGATTCGTGCATCTCGGAGCCGCGGCTGAAGATCTCGACACGAACCGACCCTTCGAATGCCTGCGTCGGCACAACGCGCTCGACCACCAGCGTTCTTGTGTAGTGAACTACGGTGGAGGTGCGTGTCCACGACATCTCCGCACACGGACGGATCAGCAGTGTAGAAGTCAAGGGCGTCTCCGCGCCGAGGAGAGATGCATCTGGGGAGAAGCACTGAATCCGCTCAGGCGTTTGGGACACAGTGGCAGCGCTTCCCAGGCCGTCGAAAAGACACTCGGCAACGCATGGCTCCGATGACAGGCCAGTGCCGTCGATGGTAAGAAGCGTCCCCCCAGACATGGGCGTTCGCACGGGGCTCACATTCGTCACGATCGGAACGGGGAGACTTTGCACAGAGTTTGGCGCGAGGACCTCGTTGCCGTCAAACCTTATGCTGACGCTCAGCTGCTTCGAGACCGGCAGAGAGTCAGGAAGGCGGCAGACCGTGTCGGAGCCATCGGGTCGAGCCCGGGTAAGAAGCCCGCCAACCTTGCACTCGAGATGGTCTACGTCGACAGGCAGGTTCGTGCCTCGAAGTCGCAGCTCTCCCCCCGAGTCCGAATAGACCAGTCCGGGAAGCACGTCAAGAATCATCGGCGTCGGCTTCACGGAAAAATCCATGCCATTCGACAGAGACTGGCCGTTGTTCGATGCGTAGAGCGTGAATCGTCCGGGTGCTAGTGGCGTCAGGAAGCAATCAATTGCCGCTTCGCTTATCCAGGTCGTACTGTGCACCAGCACCGCAAGGCTGTCGCCGAAGCACTGCAGCTCGTCCGTGGGGACAAAGGCCTCTCCGGAGAGTCTAACTCGGGAGGAAATACCTGCGTAGAGCGACGAGCAAGACGCTGCGGCAAGAGATGGCGGTGCCTGTTGCGAAAATACGAGCGTGTTCGCGACGATCTCGGGGCCAGCTCGGAAGGTCACACGCAATGCTTTCTCGTCGGCAGTCATCGCAGGAGTGGCGCACGACCAGGAACTGGGCTCCAACGCCCATGCAACGGTTTCCTCGATCGTGCCGTTGCCGTGCTCAAACCGGCAAGACGCCGTGTTGTTCAAACCCACGTTCTCCACGGCAAGCTTCACGGTCGTTCCGGAGCTGGGGGGTCCACTTGATGGCGAGATGGCGACTAGCCGACCGAGGTCGTAGTAGGAGAAAGGGCTGCCGAACACGCGATGATCGTTCACCAATATCTCCAGGTAGCTGCGGCCTCTATCGCGAACAGGAATGTCGCATTCGGCGCGGAAGGGAGACAGGATTGCAGCTGGCACGCTCGAAGAACCGAAGGTGCAGACCATGCTCAGGCCAGCGTGAAACCCGTCGCCGGTGATCGACACATAGCGGGCGCCAAGCGCGGAGGCCTCTAGCGGCTGGACGTCGGCGACGATGGGAAGGTCGACGTACTCAAAGGGAAGAGTGCTCGAGAGTCGCTCGCCGTCTTCGGCACTCGCGAGATCGAGGGTCACAAGTCCAGCTGTGTGTGGCGGTGAAATACACCGGACGTGGTCAGCGTAGGCGGTCGTCACGGCTGCGACGCGTCGACCGAATCGGCACACCACTTCGACATCGCTTGGAAGGTAGTGCGCAGTTGTGCTGACAACAATCCCTCCGCCTCCATCCGCCACTCCCACGGCCGGATGTACGGACACGAGCTCCACGGCTTGCACCACTCGATAGGTCGTGGACGTGGAGGAGAGGACGCCGTCCTGCTCCACGCTCAGCTTGTAGTCTCCTTGTTCCAGAGGCGGCGCTTCGCAGATCACCTGCTCTTCGGACGTTCGGCGTCCTGTGGAAAGTGCAGCTCCAAAGTGGCACAGCGGCTCCGCTGGCGAAGCAAAGATCCCCCGCAGCGTCACAGAAGACGGGCTGTTTGCAAGCGCGGCCCTCGGACTGCTCGAATGGACGGCAGGGGCCTCCTGATAAACGACCGCTAGGGACGAGTTGCGTGCGGAAACAAAGTCGGCGCCGTTCAACGCCACAGCCAGAGGAGTCTCCAGTTGTGTATCGAACCCAGCCGGCATCGGTGGGCTCGTACACACGAGGGTATTGCTGTTCTGCACTTCAGCGCTGACCCGGTGGTTGCCAAACCTGCAAACCGCTGCTTTGTCCATGTCAACGAAGCCACTTCCGTGGATGGTCACCAGGGTGCCGCCGAACTTGGAAACGAAACGCGGATCAACCGCGTCGACGACGCCTGCAGGATGAAACGAATAGTTGCTGGACGAGAAAGTCAGCGGCATGGAGCTTCCGATGCTGAGCCCAACAGGCATGCTCGAAGGCTTCTTCGGTGGCGTGACGCACGTTGCCCTGGATTCATCGTAGACGTGGGCTGGCACGCGACGATCCCCAAAGTTACAGAAGAGAGGCAAGAAGAGTGGAAAGTCGCTTCCCACTACGGTAAGCCTCGAGCCCCCCTCTTCGCTGCCAAACAACGGGGAGATGGCGTCGATCCTCGGCAGCTCGGCGTAGTGATACTGGAAGCCATTGGACGTGTAGTCCACGCCGTTCAAGGTGATTTCCACGGCGACGGAGGTGGACACACCCGACCGGGGCGCCGTACAACGAAGAATGGACGAAGACACCAGGCTCGCGGGCGTGATGGCGCCCGCGAAGCGACAGAAGAGCCCGCCATAGTCGAAGAAGCCGGACCCCAGAATGTCGACGACGCTTCCACCCGATGGACGACCCACAATTGGCTCGACGCCAGAAACTCGAGGCCGCTCGATGTAAGTGAAGTCGCCCAAAGCCTCGATGTGGCTTCCTTCCGCAATGGACAGCTCTACCGGGCTTGGAGGGTTCACGTCATCTTGCGGCGGCGCCCGGCAGATTGCGCGTGTCGGGTCTGCTACAGCGATTGCTTGCGTCCTCTTCTCTCCGAAGCGGCACCACAATGGGGCCGATAGACCGATGCCGGATACGAGCACCGAGGTCCCCGAGAAGCCGTACTTGGGCTGCGCCGCGGAAACCGAAAAGGAGGATAGCACCTCGAAGGAACGGTTGGTGCGGAAGAAGTCTTGTCGATTCAGCGACACGGCGACGGCATAGCGACCTGGCGCAAGCTTTGGCGACGTGCACACGATGAGTCCCTGAGAGCGCCACTCCGCCGCCACTACCTCGTTCAGTCCGAAGCGGCAGCTGAGATCTCGCGTTCGGGAAAAGTCGCGTCCAGATAGATACAGGGTGGCTCCGCCGCGTTCGCTGCCAGACGATGGCGACAGGTCCGTGACCTCAGGCGACGCCGCGTAGGTGAAGCTGGCGGCTGACGAGAAGTTGCCGGCTTCGGAGGCGATGCCGAACGTAACGATGCCCGGCGCCTCAGCGGCCGGTGCCGTGCACCTATCGCGCTCTAAAGCTACTGCGACGCTGCCGAAAAGGCACCAGGACAGGTGCGTCGGTATCGGTTCAGAGAGACGCACTTCGACTTCTGTGCCTCCCTCCACCGACCCGACGTCGGGTTGGATCGAAAGCACAGAGGGCCGCTGTGCTACTGTCAACAAGTGGGCAGTTGCAATGAAGTCCACCCTATTGAAGGAGACGCTGAATGACAAGCTGTCACCGGTGTCCGCGGAAGCCAGTAGCGGAGGGCTGCTGCACTTCAGTGACGTGCTGCTTAGCACGGTAGCCTCGACAGCCTGGATACCAAAGCGGCAGACCACTGACGCACCGCTGTTGATGAAGCCGCTGCCCAGGACATGAACCTCTGTGCCACCGTGCTTGGAGATCTTCTCGGGCGTCACCTGTGCAATGGTGATCGCCGGATGGAACCGAAACTCTGGTGCCACCTCTACAAAGTTCTGCCCGTCGAACGTGAGTCGAAGGGGAACAGTCGACGGCGCTGTTGCTGGCGTCGCGCACACCGCGTTGGCGTCGTCCAGCACCGACACCGGGGTGCCTTTGCCCCCGAAGTCACAGAGCAGATAGACGCCAGGGAACGGCTGTAAGAAGCCGCTGCCCGTCAGCGCCACCCTCGTACCACCCGCCTCCGATCCAAGCGATGGCGTGGTCGACGTGACTCGTGGGAGGTCGGCATAGGTGAACTGGACGCTGTCGGAGGTAAGATCTACTCCGTCCACAGACAATTCAAGCTGCAAGGCTCCCGCGCGACTTGCTCTTGGGGCGCGGCATCGAAGCCTTGTGCTTGACACGGCAAGGGCGACGACGCTGGCGTTCCCGAAGCGGCAAAGCACTTCAGCGCCAATGTCCAAGTTGCGTCCGGTCACGTCGACGATGGTCCCCCCGGCGATGCTGCCCACGAAGGGCGCAATCGCGTCGATGCGGGGCGAAGGCACGACTAGTAGCTGTTGGGATGCGTAGAAGACGTCGACGTCGTTGTTGCTGATGCCGATTCTGGAGGATCCCAGCTTGGGGCTTTCGAGAAAGCACTCGGCGGCTCTTGACGAAAGAGCGTAGCCTGCTAGCAATCGGCCGTCCATCCAGCACCGAGAGATGCCGGGGTGAAACGCCGATCCCGACACCGATATCCACTGCGACAGCCCCGCGACGGCTCGAACTGGCGAGAAGCTCCGGATCGACGGCGGTGGCGCCAGCGTGAAGTCTTGCGCCGAGCCGATCGCAACGGCTTGGCCGCCCTGCTCACACAAGACGCGAAGCGGTACCAATCCTGCTTCGCGCGGCACTGTTACACACCTCAGCACGCCGCCGCGGGGCGTAGCCGGCAAACTAGCGTTTCCAAAGTGACACGTGCAATCACCATGGAGATGCGCCGGAACTCCGTAGAGTGTGACGCTGGTGCCACCAGTAGTGCTGCCAGACGTCGGCCAGACGCTGAGCGACGCTGTCATGTTGACGAACGTCACCAGCAGCTCACTGAAGGAGAAGCTGACGTTGTTGAAACTGATGGACAGCGGCACCGTCCGCTGTTGATGTCTTGGCGGTACTCGGCATTCGACGCAGCTGGCATTCAGTGTCGATGCGCTCAGGATTTCATGGTCCAGTTTGCACGTCGGAGCTGCAGAGGTCGGAAAGTGCTCTCCACACACCTGAAGGAGACTGTCCTTTCCGCTTTGGAGGACATTTGGGGTGACGTTGGTGAGCAGTGGCTCCTCGTACACGAGAAAAGAGACAGCCGACGTCGCCACGGTGTCGTTCACCATCAGTTCGAGAGTAGTGTCTCCGGCGGTGGCGAACCTCGGAATCGGACACGCATAGCGGGTTGCATTTCCAGGCGCCATCACCGCGCTGACGATCCTGCCGGGCCCGAACTTGCAAAAGGACACGGCGTTACGTTGCGAATGGGCGCCAACGCCAACTTCCACGTCCACCATGACGCTTCCCGTGCCCGGCACCGGGGCCATTTGCGGAACAACGCTCAAGATCTGCATTGGACGAAGCACTTCCACGGGAATGGCCACCATGCTCGGACTCGTTCCGACGCGAAGGGTTCTTTGGCCGGCAGCGATTGATGCGAACGAGCACGTGGCCTCCTGGGCGGATCGGGTGACGAAGGTGCCCACCACTCTGTCAACACGGCAAGGCATGCCTCCGTCCTTCAATTTGTCCCCCACGAGCCGGAACGAGCAACCAGCGACGCAGTACGTCGCTACTGGCCCAACCAGCTCGACGCGCAGCTCCGGAGTCACCTCCACATTCACCACGCTGGAGCTGAAGTCCGCTCCGTTCGCCGCGACCGCGACTTGGAGTACGTCTCCCGGCATTGCCATCTCATGGGCTTCGCACGAGAGCGACGCCGGTCTCAGCACCGTCGCAACGGTGTCCCCCAGAACGCTCTCCCCCCTGGCGAAGCGGCAAGAAGGGCGCTGAAAGCGCACGCTGCTGGTGAGAGTAATGTTCAAGGTCATGCCCCCCGGATAAGTTAGCCTTGCGGGAACGATGCTGGCGATTTGGGCAGGCTCGGCATACTCGAAGGCGAAGCTATTGCTGCGGACACTGGCGTCGAGGGAAAAGGAGAGATCCAACGAGCTCGCCGACCCCGGCGCCTGAGGTGGAGCTTGACACTCTGCCACGGTCGAGTTCAACCAGGAGGCACCAATGACAGAAGCACCGAAGAAGCACACGGCGTTGGTGACATAGCTTGTATTCACAGCACTCGCGAGCGTGATCAAAATCGGCGTGCTACCCAGCGGCGACCCAAACGCGGGATCGACACTCCGTATCTCCGGCGGATGCAAAACTTCCACCGCAAAAGCTGTGGGTAGATAGTCAACGCCGTTGAGCGTAATTCTCACTTTCGCTGCTCCCTCGTCTGCAATTTCCGGCGGCACATTGCACTCCGCGAGCTCCTCGTGGATCGCGACGAACGGGGTGCGCAGCTGCTCTCCGGCCCATTCGAAGGCACATCGCGCCTCCGGGCTGTCAAAGAAGCCGACGCCGGAGAGGAGAAGAGGAGGTCCACCTGGATACAGCACCTGCGACAAGGTAGAGAGAAGCTCCGGATCCTCCGTGTACACAAAGCGGACCACAGCTTCCTCGGCCGGTCGAACGCCATTTCCGATCACTGCAACGTCGACAGCCCCGGCCACATGGCTTGGTGGAGACCCGCAAGCCAGATCCGAGTCTGTCAGCCTTGTGCCGTTGACAACCTCCTCGCCGAAGATGCAGTGGTAGTTCACGCCTCCAGCAAAGCCGCTGCCTTTCACCACCACGCTGGTTCCTCCACGTACGCTCCCTGAGCTTGGAGTAGTGGACGACACCTCGAAAGGCGCCAGATACGCGTAGGCTATTCCACCGGCAAAGTCTCGGTCGTTCAGCGAGATTTCCAACGTCGCAGTGAAGGCTTCCTCTTGGTAGGGCACCGGGCATAGGATCTGATCATCAGCGACGACCGTTCCCAAAACGATGCTTGACGCCATTCTACACGAAACTTTATCGTTTCCCTTTGCCAGGAAGTTCCGCCCGAGCACCGAGATGATTGCGTTGTCGTGGGTGTTCGCAAAGCCGACGCGCGGGCTGATGGCCTCGACCACCGGGTCGGAGTAGTAGGCAAAGACCACGGGGTCAGAATGGCCGACGTCACCGTCCAGCGCGATGCTGACGTTCACTTCAGTTCCGCCGGTTGACGCCGGCGCTACGCACTCCAAGAGGTTGTACGCAACCATCGACGCCGCCACCACTACGCTCCCAAAGCGGCACCACGGTGGGCCCGTGCGGGGCTCGAAATCCGCCACCAGCGTACACCGAGTACCGCCGGACGCAGGCCCCCTGGTCGGGAAGACGGACAGGACCTGAGGTCCTGCGTCCACGTGAAGAACCACTTCGTTGCTGGAGACGCCCGCGCTGGTGACAACGCGAACATGCGTGGGGCCGCGAGGCAAGGTCGCGGGTACCATGCAAGCGACGCCATCCGCGAGAGCATTCGTCGGCTCGACGCACATCGCGGTCTCGTTGGCATCTTGGAAGCAGCAGAGGTCGATGCGGTCGATGAAGTTACGGCCAGAGACTTGGACTACGGCTTCGGCGCCAACGGCGACGCTAAGTGGCGACAGCGCCGTGATGACTGGCAGGCTCTCCACGGCGATGGACACGTGAACATCTTGGACCGTCGGTTGCTGCTCGAAGTCCTCAACCGAGATGCGGAGATCGGCAGCGAAGCTTCGCAGCGACCGCTCATCACTGGACAACACCACTTCGTCCAGCGCCCTATCGACTCCGCTGGCGTCTCCCGAGAACGCCATGAATCGCTCCCTGTCTGCATCCGCAACACCGAACGGTTCATCAAACCGGACGCCCTCGTGGTTTGGAACAGACACGACGGTTGTTGGTCGCTCGGCGCTGGTGACATTCAGCTCCACGCGGAGCAGATCATGCGTCTCCCATGCGTCAACATCCTCCACCGACACATTCTGGAGCTGCAATCGCGGCGTCGAGAGCGCCAGGTACACCGGACCTGGAGAGGTCCCCGGCACCGCCCGCAGCGCCTGCAGCTCGGCCAGCGTCAGCGCCCGTCTGTACACGAAGACCTCGTCCAGTATCGCGCTCAAGCCACTGCGGCCGAAGTCTCCCTGAGCGACAGCTCCGATGGCGAGAGTGACGCCGCCGACGCCGCTCTCTCCAACCACCGAGACGCTCTCCGCATCCACCACCAGTCGCATCTCCCCAGACGCTTCGTCAAAGACGGCAGCCACGAAGGACCAAGTGCCTCGCGCCGCCGGAAGAGACACGCTGCTCGCGCCGGCGGCTGTGCGAAGCGCCCAGTGCAAGTCTCCGGTGGCGTGGGGCAGCAACATCACCGCACGACCCGTGGCACCCTCGTCGAAGAGAAAGCCTCCCTGATCCGCCTCCGTTCGCATCTCTTCGCGCTCGTCCAGCCGAACCCAGGCGCCGAGCGTCAGCGCCGGCGTCGCCACGCGATTCACCCCGTGGTGCAGCACCACACGGCTGTGGCCTTGGAAGGACATCGCCGTGCCGGACACGGCGCTGCTGGTCTGCTGAACTCCCACTCCCGACGCGCGAGGCCTGGAGAGCGGAAACATTGAAGGCGGTTGTGAGAAGGAAAATGTGCGTTGAATGGAGCTTTGGCTTTCTTCGAGACGCTTCGCCGCACCTGGAGTCTGTGCCTGGGCCGCGCGCCTCATTCCGAAGCGTGCCGTCCAGGGGCAGAAAGGCCACCAGGTCCTCGGCGTGCAAGTTGTGCGCGCCGGTCCGGCTGGTGCAGGCAGCCTGCACCAGCAGTAGCACCACGCACGCGAGCAGCGCCAGTCGCTGGCCCGCGCAGCGCATAAGCTTCGCGTCTCTCAGCCGCCGCTCTGCACGAATGCTTTGCTGCGCCGATTGTTTCCAATCCCATCCTTCCTGTTGGACGCCACCATCATGACAAATACGGTGTTGACAGGTGCGACTAGGAAGGCGCTTCAACAAATGGCCTAACGGCGCTGAGTTTCCTTTCGCTCGGTCTGTCTGTCCCTCTCTCTCTCTCTCTCTCTCTTTCTTTCTCTCTTTCCCCTCAAACTCTCTCTCCCTAGACTCGACGCCGGGCTCTGCCCCGAGATGGGGTGATGACAGAAACCTGTTGCAAAGCCAGAGAAAACACTGCTACCGTGCGGGAGCTGAAGAATGACTGCGCTTGTGCACGAGACGGATGGAAGATTTGAAATGATTGATGGAGACGGTGAGATTGAAATCTGACGCCAATTGGAGTTCAGAGGGTGCCAGGGCTCCATCCAGCCACGCTTTCGAAACGCTGATGACGGCAGCCCGGCTTTTTCGACGCTTTGCAGAAGACTGTACAGTACTAGAGCGAGGAGACGCCTCTGAACGCTGTTTGCGTCGCACAGAAAGAACTTGCAGAAAGAACTTACAGAAAGAACTTACAGAACAGGGTTTCGTCATGCAAACCTAACGAAGAAAAGGATGTCAGATGTGGCGGAAAAGCACTTTGATCTGAACTTGGCGCTGCGCTGTTTTCCGGGGCCACAAGTTGCTGAACCGGTCAGGCGAGCCGCGAAGATGGGATGGACGACGGTCGGACAGAGACGAGACCGTCTCCTTCCGCTCCGGAACCCTCCGAAAACGTCGCGGGAGGAATAACTGGTCACCGCTTCGAAATTAGGCCATGCACGAAAGCATGAATCCCCAGATGGCGGCACGATTGGACCACTTGGTCAACGTCTGTTCCCCAATTGGTCGCAGGATCGTTCTTTGAAATACCGACCAGTAGTGACGACGCACGCGCTCGGAATCCCACAAGCGAGGCTGTATTCCGGACCGCGCTTTCTGGGCTTCACGGCGCCGTAGTATGCGGGCGCAGAAGACATGAACGGACGGCACCCCCTTGTCTCTTCCCCCGCAGGAGCGCGTTGGACGCCCTCTCTCGCCGTTTTGAAGGCCCCATCCGCGCCAGTTTCTGTTGCTCTCCTACGCTTTCAGCGCTGCGTGGCGCGACGGACCACGGGCGCGTTATGTCGTCTCCGTCCGAGGTACCTGCGGAGATGTCATCCACAACGCCTCTGTTTCCGCGCGTTAACGGCTTCGACTGCGCGCAGATGTCCGATGACATCTCCGAGATGAGCACCGAGAACAGCTGGGCGGGGAGCGTGGACGAGGAGAAGCTGCGCGGCGCGCCAGGTGCTTGGAAAAGCCTTCTGAAGAGATGAGTTCTTTCGAACTTATACGGAACTGGTTTAGGGGACGCGTGCTATGTCACGTCGAGAATCATCGCCGCGCCCATGCCCACCGCCAAGAACGTGGGCCTCGTGTGTCGCTGGCTCCTCGCGGAGACCGGGCCCCGGTTCCTGCTCTGGGACCTCAGTGACGACGCGGACGACAAAACCGCCAAGGATGACATCTGGAAGGGCCTCACCGAGCGAGTGATCCGCGGAAGACTGAAGGTGAGCAGCCTCTACTCCATGCAGCGCCCAGGCCATTGATGAAACTGAGCGCGAGGCGGTGGACGCTCAGGGCGAATCCGGGCCACACGAGATGACCATGACGCAGGTTCTCCGCAATATTGCCGCCATGAGCGCCTGGCTGGAGCTGAACGAGGCCAATCGAGCGGTGGTCTGCTGCCGAAACGGACGCACGCGCTCGGGACTGTTCCTAGCGTGCCTCCTGCGCTATGCGGGCCTGTTCGAGAGCACGGGCGACGCGCTGGCGCACTTCTACGGGAGGCGGTCTCCGGACACGATCGAGAAGATCGACAAATTCTTCCGTGGGAAGCGCGTCCTGGAGCACGAACCGCCCACGTCGAGGATCCTCTTGCAGAACTTCGACGTGGCAATGGCCGCCGGGGGCACGCCAAATGGCTCCATGCTGCGCCTGGCGGCGATTCGGATCAAGGGCTTGGCGGCCCTCCGAGCCGAGGAGAATCAGGACCAGAGCCACGAGCTCCCCTCGCTGGAGATGTACGCCAACGGAGAGACGCACGTCATCACCATGGGCAGTCGCGAGGATGGGACGATCCGCGAAGAGGAGTCCGGCGACGTGATCGTCAGCATACCGCAGCGAATACCATCGATCTACGAGGACTTCGCGATCGTCAGCCGCATACCGCGGGTGGGGTCGCCGGGAGGCAAACCGAATCGGCGCCTGCTCTTTCGATACGCCAACCACCGCGGCTTCCTCGTCCAGGGGAGGGTCCTGCTGGACACGGATGGCATCGACGTGAGCAGAAGTCTCGCGAAGCAGCTGATGGACAAGTTCTTCGTCGAGATGGAGCTGGTGGACGACAGCCGCACGGGGGCCCTACCCGTGGCGCTCCTGAACAGCAGGCGGCGCTCCTCCATCCGCCACTCCGATTTTGCAAAGCTTCTGGAGGGCAGAGACGGCCGGGCCTCGGACGGGACGACCACCACCACGGAGACCATGGAGGACGGCTACTCGGCCTGGGACGTGCTGCGCGGGACCCTGCCGAAGCGGCTCCTCGGAATGCAGGAGCTCCTGTGGCGCCACGTCGTCGACGCCAACGAGGAGGAGATCGGCGAGCTCGTCGCCAAGGGCTACGACAGCACCGCTGCAGAGCTCTCCTTACAGCTTTGCGTCAACGAGGCGCCGCTCGCGGCAGCCGTGGCGCAGGGCATCATGGCCATGAACGGCATCCCCCTGAACGTCAGCAGCATGGACGTGGAGAGGCGCGAGAGCGACACCTTTCGACTAGATCCCCCGCCCAGTGAGATGCGGCCGCCGGCGCGCCTGCGGAGCCCGAGCGACAGCATGACCCAACCTCCGATCCCCCCGCTGTCCATCAGTATTCCCCCGGGGAAGCTCAGGTCCCCAAAGCTCACGTCCTCGCCGGCGGCTGCACGGAAGGAGGCGTTCACCAGGGCGTCGATGCGGGCGCAGACGCACATCCGCAAAGCGTCCAAGGCTTCGACGCTGAAGAGGAGCCCCATGAGCTCCACGGCCCTCTCCAAGCAGGTCCCGCCCGACTCGCCGGATGCGCGCACCCGGGCGATAGACAGCATGATCGCAGAGGTCGCCCAAGTGGACGGCGTGACCATCGAGGAGATCCGTGACCTGATCCTCGCGAAGAAGGCCGAGAAGGCCATGAAAGGGGAGGGGAACGCGTGGCCGCCGAAAGGCCCCATTCTCAAGCAGGGCGTGCTTCTCAAACGCAGCAGGACGGCCATGCTGGCAAGATGGCAGGAAAGAGAGTTCATCCTCACTTCAGCCGTCTTGGGATATGCGGCGCACAAAGGAAACGCGAAAGGTACGCGGGAGAAGTGATCTGAGCTGCGGCAAGAAGCTGTGCTTGGCGATTCACAGGACGCCTCGTGAATGCTCAGCAGCTCTGATGCTCAGCAGTTCGGATGCTGAGCAGCTCTGATGCTCACCAATCCTGATGCAACTTTTTCCTGACAGGTGGTGAGAGGAATGCCTTCGCCTTGGAAGAGATTAAAGAGATAACCACGAGCGCGAGCGATGGGCGGATCCTCATCTTGAGCATCGGCTTGGACCATGAGCTGACCGTTCGCGCCCAGACGGCGGCGGACGCGCAGGAGTGGCAGTACGCCATCGACAGTGCTCAGGGGCAAGCGAAGGAGCGTGTCTTCGGGAGGAATCCGCTCATGCAGGGCATCGACCCCGTGAAGATGAGGGCACACGCGATGCACCGCCTGAGCCAGACTGGCGGGGAAGGACCAGCCATACCTGCAGACTTCCTCGGCGGGGAGATGCCGCAGCGCGTTCTCGAGGCCGGGCCTGTTCGCTCGCGCAAAGCGACTCCCAACGAGCTACCAGATTCTGCCTTTACGTCGCGGCGCGAGTCCGGGCCCATCCGCTCTCGAAAGGCGGTTCCGAACGGTCTGCCAGACTCGGCCCTCGACGCGAACCGGGTCGGAAGCCGCCGCGTCAGCGCGAAGGCGAGCAAGGGACAGGCCACGCCCGCCGACGGCCTAGCGGAGGCCGCAGCTCCTCTGAGCTCGGATACGACCTCCGCGGAGCAAGGGGAGGAAGCGCCCGCGGTCCCCGCAAAGATCCCCATCACGGTCGTCACGGGAGTGCTCAGCCTCTCGAAGGAGTCAGCATCGGACGCTGATATGGGGGCCAGTCCGAAGACGACGAGGGAGCTGCCACATGCAGACTCCATGACGGAAGCGCCGGAGGAGCAGGCGTCTCCCAAGCAGGATGCGGCAAGCATCAGCGCAATGTCCGCAGCTGACTCGAAGGATTCCTTCTCGCCCACCCATTCGACCGGGGGTGCCACCAGTCCGAAGCCCTTGTCGCCCGCGAGCGCGTCCCCTTCGGGCGAGGCGATGCCACCGAGACCGCCGCTGTCCCCAGTGATAGAAGTGGAGAACGAGCAGCAGGACAAGCCCGGCGAGATCCGGGAAGAGATCATGAAGTTCGTGCGCATGCTCAAGGCGGGGGTGCCACGAATGGCGGTGGAGCTGAAAATGCGAGCGGAGGGCTTCGACGCTGCAGAGCTGGACTCACCACAGGTGAACGACTTTCTCAACGGGGCGAAGCAGGCTACGAAGGAGGAGCCCACCATCAGTGCCGAGGTGAAGAAGTTCGTGCTCATGCTCAAGGCCGGGGTCCCGCGGATGGCGGTGGAGCTCAAGATGCAGGCCGAGGGCATCGATGCGGCGGAGCTGGATTCAGCAGAAGTGGCCGCGTTCCTGTCCGCTGCGGCCGACAAGACTGCGAAGGAGGCCGAGGCCAAGGAGGCGAAGATGATCGCCCTCACCCCGGAGCAGAGTCGCTTCATTACGATGCTGAAGGCGGGGGTGCCGCGCGCGGCGGTCGAGATGAAGATGAGATCGGAGGGCGTCGATGCGAGGTTCCTGGACACCGATTTCGTTCGGAAGATGCTAGGCCAGAAGACGGAAGACGATGCCAGGTTTGACAAGTATAAGAGGATGTACAAAAGCGGGGTGCCCATGGGGGCAATCCAGAACAAGATGGCGCTCGACGGCCTGGACCCAGAAGCGCTGCGGAGTTGGTTTGCCCGAGAGCAGGGAGAAGTCGATCCGGCAGATCTCACCGCAACGAGCACCGGTGGCCGAAAGGCCCTGAAGAAGAAAGGTGCCGAGGAGAAGGCCACGTGGAAGCGGAGAACCTTGGCGTGGAAGGAAATCAAACTAGATGAGGAGGGCGACGTCGACACGATCTGGAAGAGCGAAGCCCAGGACATCGCTCTGGGAGACGACGAGCTCGCCGTCTTCCAGTCGCTGTTCCAAGAGGACATCGCGAAGAAGGAGAACGGCGAGGGCGGCTCGGCGAAGCCCGTCAAGAAGCTGAAGCCGGCGCAGGTGCAGAAGCCGAGGGCCAACCTGATCGACTCGCGGAGGGCGACCAACGCGGGCATCGCGATCAAGAACATCAAGCTGTCCAATCGCGAGGTGCACGACCACATCGTCTCGTTGAATTCGGAAGCCTTCAACCCGGTGCAGCTTGGCCTACTTCTCGAGTACTGGCCAACGAATCAAGAGCGATCAGTACTGGAGAGGTTCAACGGCGACGCTGACACCTTGAATGAGGCCGAGAAGTTCATGCGCGACGTGTGCGACGTGCCGGAAGGGAAGGAGAGGGTGGGCGCGATGCTCTTCAAGGCGACCTTTGGAGAGAAGCTAGAGGGGGTGACGCGGGATCTCACGTGCCTCCAGAATGCCTGCGACGACGTGCGACTCTCACACCGACTGCGGTCGCTGCTGCGAATCATCCTGCTTCTGGGCAACAAGATCAATGGCGACAGCGCGCAGGCCTTCACCCTTGACTCCCTCCTGAAGCTGTCCTCGGCCAAGTCGAAGGACCGGAAGACCACTGTCCTCGACTACCTGGTCATGCTGGCGGAGCGCACGGACGAGGACCTGCTGCGCTTCTCCGAAGACCTTTCATCCAGCGTCCCGGCGAGTCGAGTGCTGGTCAACGAGCTGCGAAGCGAGCTCAAGGAGCTGCAGAGGGGGCTGTCGCAGGCCTCCAAGATTGCGAATGGCGAGGCCCTGGCGGACGCAGAGCAGAATCCGCTGAAGGACTTCTGCGACAGCGCCACCAGCCGCCTGCAGCAAGCGAACGACCTCCTGACGTCCGCGGTGGACAAGTTCGATGGCGTGCTGCGGTACATGCACGAGGAGCCGAGGCTTTCTCCGTCGGAGTTCTTCAGCACCTTGTCTTCCTTCATTCGTGAATTCAATGGTGCTTGTGATCGGGTCAAGAAGAAGCACGAAGCAGAATCTAGACGACGTTTGATGCAGGAAAGCTTGAAAGCAGCGAGGTCGCCACGGCATCAGAAGGCTACGAGCGACCGCGAGCTTGGCGATGATGGGGGAATCCCAAGATCGAGCACCATGGGACACCCGAGACTTAGCCGCGCTCGCACAATCACGGGTCGGCATAGCGAAGCCTCCGGCTCCTTTGAGAGACACTCCGAGGGTGGCGGAGGAATCCGACGAAGCACGACGAGCCTCGGGCCGAGGTTCTCCGGTCGAAATGGCCGCCACACCGATCGGCCGAGGCGGAAGCCGCCGAAGCTGGTGAGGACAAGAGCCTCCAAAGAGTCGGTGCAGGGTGCCACGGTCGCCCTGTAGCGCTGTCCGTCGGGGCCTCCGCGTTGGACATGCCTGTAGATGCCGTCCCGCCGATCCGCAGGAGGGGCAGCAGACAACCTGAGATACTTGTGCCAGCATGCATGTGCGAGATGCCCAGATGAAAGTGGCTCAGAAACGGAATGCGAGTCCAACCTCGTGTGAGTTTCTTGTCGACACCGTCTGCTCTCTATGCAACGTCTTGACGAAGCTCCCCACCCCTTGACGTCCAAAATCCCTTTGCACAGCCGTTCGTCATCTGTGCAGAATCGCGATCACAGCGGTCAAAGCTTTTTGATGCGCCTGCAAGTCAAGTCAAGTCAAGTCAAGTCAAGTCAAGTCAAGTCAAGTCAAGTCAAGTCAAGTCAGGTTAAGTCAAGTCAAGTCAAGTCAAGTCCCCCTCACGCAACACGGCTTTCCCGTGGTGGGATCGGCAGCACCATGAGGTCCCATGCGGCCACGACGTCTTCTCCGCTGATGGAGGCGACGGCGCGCGCCTGCTCTTCAATCTCGTACATTGCACGAATGCTGTCGGGGCGCGCGTCGCCACGGAATCGAGGACTGAAGTGAGTCAGCACGAGCTTCTTCGCGGCACAGGCCCGCTGGAACTCGGCTGCGACATCTGGAGTGGAATGCCCATATCTCTCTGCGTGCTTGCGCTCCGTCTCGGGACTATCTGTGCTTCCTGGAGAAGTTCATCACAGAACCAGTACGAAGAACGACGGACAGACCCTTGTCAGAACAGAACTGAGAAGCGGTGAGTCGCTGCCAGGTTTCACAGTGTTTTCGGGCACCTTGTCCGTTGACGAATGCGTTTGTACACTCATGCACAACCACATCTGCGCCCTGCGAGAATGGAAGAAGCCTTGAAGCGTCGGATGTGTCTCCGCAAATGACAATCCTGCGTCCTGGAGAGAGGCAAACAACTTAGCCGGAGGGCTTCCACGGAGATCCGCGCGAAACCCATGCGGACACCCCAGAAACCAAGAAGCTGAAAAAGCGCACCTTCCAAGCTTCTCTCGCGAATGCGCTCTCCAACTACGCGCGTTCCATCAGGGAAGAGGTACGATTCGTCCATGCCTAGATTTCCGATCGTTTTGTAGATCGCGCGGGGATTCCGTCCACCTTGATCATGAGCAACGCCACGAATTAGTCGGCGCCTCCGCGACGCAAACGAGGACCTTGCGTACCGAGCTCCAACTGCAATGCCTTCGCGTTTCTCTCAATGATGGGCTCTAGTACCTCCGACTTGATTCTGCCTTCGCACGCGACGTGTTGAGTGCTCGTCTCCTTCAAGCGAATCAGAACGGGGTTGCTGTCCTACCTAGTCGAGGGCCCTCCTCGATCGTAAAGCCCACGCAGGGAACGCGATGGACCATGGCTGCCGCGCGGACGCTCAATTGCCCCTCTGCATTCGGTGGAGCATCCAATTTGTCGTCTGTGCGGTCTGGCATGTCTTCCTGCTGCTGCGGCGGGCCCGGTCGGAGCTTCTCGATGCCTTTTCGATTGCCGACCGCAACCCGTCCCCGGCCTTTGACCCTTCTGCCCTTCGGGGCCTTTGGCCTTCCCCTCTCGCTTCGTTTTCTATCGCCCTCCAGTGGTGGTAGCGGCAGACATTGCCAACTGCCGTCCGCGTCCGGAAAAATCTGGCGCCCGCCTGAGTGCATTGTGCCCAGACTTGAGACAAAAACACAAAAAACACAAAAAGAAGAAAGCGTCGGCTTGGAGGCAACGCATGACCCAGTCGTACCTGGCACCTCTCCATGCGCGGCGGAGGGCTTCAGCCCTCCGAGCTTGCCTTTCTTCCTTCTTCTCTGCGAGTCCCGAGGATGGTCAACGTCCACGGCTTCGTTCGACGGCGCAGGCTCCTGGCCTGGCACGAGGCCCGGAATGTCTTCGAGCTCGTGCACTCTGTAGCTCGCAGTAATCTAGCGCGGCGTTCCTCGTCAGTCCAACCAAAATGGCCTGTGCGTGCCTGCCCTCTCTCTGCCTACCTGAGACATGGTGAACTGCATGGCCCCGCGCAAGAACTGCCGGGTGCCGACGGGGCCAAAGATCTCCACGGGAGGAAGCTTGTCGTCCTTGCCGGAGGATGAGACGTCTGTTTCGTCCAGGCTCTCCTGAGAGCCCTTCCTCGCGGCACCGAGCAGACACAGCATTCCAGGGAGACCAAAGACATGATCCCCATGCAGATGCGTCAGGAATATGTGGGAGATCTTGGACAGCTTCAGCGGCGCCTCCTGCATCAACACTTGGGTCCCTATGAAAAAGGCATCTTTAGCGGGCAACTCGCGCATTTTCAACCTTCCATCCACCAGATCTACCCACCCTCGCCACAATCGAAGAGAAAAGCGCCCCTCTCGTGCCTCAGCACCATCGCAGACACGCTTCGGCTCCTGTCCATCAGCGCATTAGCCTTGCCACGCCGGGCAGCGGACAGACACGACGCCACACCTGGTAGGGATGCAGCTGGCGGTTCCCAAAAAGTGCAGGTCCCACGTCTTAGAGCTTGTGGAAGCCTTGGAGAGGCGCTCTCGCTGCGTCT
The DNA here is from genome assembly GCA_019677205.1 of Pinguiococcus pyrenoidosus. Classification (NCBI taxonomy): domain Eukaryota; class Pinguiophyceae; order Pinguiochrysidales; family Pinguiochrysidaceae; genus Pinguiococcus; species Pinguiococcus pyrenoidosus. Next base: position 33,832 of record JAAMXY010001188.1, read on the forward strand.
GAAAGGTTGTGGCGCCCGCGGGAATGGGATTTGCGGCGTCCGAGCAGAACAGCGGCGGACGGAGACGAGCGCTGCCCATGGGCGGATACCGCGAGAGGCTGCCGCCACCGCGATGAAAGACCACTCCAAGGCCACAGAGCAACGCGAGGCGCTTCATCGGCGCTTCGGTGGCGCCGCAGGAGAGCGCGCGGCGTGCGTTTGTGAGAAGCTTGCTACGCTGCCTGTGATACGGCTTAGTAATCGAATTATTTGAAGTTCTGGTAAATGACTAGTAACACCGAGCAAATAAACAATCCGATGACTTTTGGAGAGACGGACAGACTTGGGATTCCGAGGAAGAATCCCGCGGTTCTCTGTCCACATCGCCTCTGTCTCCCGTCCACCCGTATCGATCTTGTGCGCGGCGAAGTTCTCCGCAAAAAATCAGCGGCTGCGCCGCATCTGGCGGACTGACCATCATTGACACCACTTCCAAGGCGCCTTTCCCCTCTTGACATGTCTTCGGGAGCTGTGGTGGTGCCGAAGACGCGGCGGAACGTCGTGACGGTCGGGGAAATCCCCACCGAGATTGTCGTGCAGGGCTTCGAGGATACGATTTTCGTGGTGATCACGCAGATGAAGAAGCTGGGGTCCATGGTAGGTTGCCTTCGCAGCCGATGTCGTTGGACTGCACTGGTGCACTGATTTGGAAGGAGGAGGACTGAGCAGTAAGCTTTGGCATCCCAGATCCTGTCCGTGCCGGAGAGAGTCGGGACGGATAGCTGTCTTTTTGAGTCGCAAGTGCTGTTCGGACGACGAGACGATCCTCTTCTGGTGCTCTATGCTCGGCAGCTCGCCGAAGAAATCAGGTGCGAGCGTGGTCCCAGCTTTTTCTCACGAAGGCTAGGCAGCAAGAACCTCACAGCAGCTGCTTTCACCTTCGTTTGTCCCGCCCTATCAGCAAGCAGACAACCTTTGATCGGAAGCTGCTCGTGTGCATAGCGCTGCGAGACGAAGGGCGGACGCCCCAAGCATTTCAGGAGATCATCAACGAAGTGCTGTCGCTATCCATATGGTAGCTTTCTGCTGGATACCCTCAGCTGCCGACTCGGCTGCGGAGGATGCGGCGGAGCTCGCCGAGCTAGAGAAGAGGCATCACGGATGGACCTCTGGCAACCGCTACGTGCTTCTTGGCGAGTGGCAAGTCTTGCAGAGCAGCATGGATGACGCAAACCTTCAAGCTTCAGAAACACTCAGTTCTCTTCAACGATGCGTCCCAGAAACCGGAGTTCGGGGGGTCACAGGCGAATCGAAAAGCGGAAACCGCTGGCTTGGTCGAGGAACTCCCGTGCGTTCTGATATTCATCAGCCTCCGTGCTGCCCACGCACTTGAACACAAACTCGGCGGCATCCGCTCCAGCGAATGCAAAGAGATTCTGGGCGGCACAAGCTTTCCGGACTCGCCTGCGTGGGTCGTCGGGTTCTCCAGTTCTCCGGATCTCCGCGGCTCGGGGGGGGCCGTCTCGGGCACCGAAATCACGACCAGTTGGCGGAGTGACGCCACGGCGTCGCTCACGCATCGTGGTGGGGGTTCCACATCGTGGTGGGGGTTCCACATCGTGGTTGGGGTTCCACATAGTGGTTGGGGTTACCAAGCGCCCAAGCGCCCAAGCGCTCAAGAAAGGCTCCAGCAACATGCGACACGTGTGCGAGCGGTTCGCGCACGAGAGAGCAAGCGGACGTCCTCGCCGCACACAGCGTGATACACGCGAGGCCGGCGGCGGCGGACGAGCAGACCAGAGCAAAAGCAGGGAAGGGAAGAGATCTGGTGCGAACGAAGTACATTTATGCAATACGATGGGGAGAAGACTGTCAAGAGGAGCGGCAAGCGCTGGACTTCAGCGCCTCGGCTCGCGCGCGCACAAGGATCTAGACGTGCTCAAAGTAGGCCCCCCGGCCCATGGTGAAGTCGGTGAGCTTGCTGATCATCTCATCCTTCTCCTTCACGAGCTCCTTGATGAGGTCCTTGACCGAGAGCATGCCCACGACGTCGCCGTCCTCGCCCACGACTGGCAAGTGGCGGATGTCTCGGGCCAGCATCATCCCCATGCAGTCCTGTACCGAATCGGAGGTGTTCGCCACCACCATGTTCGCCTCCGAGGTGCAGATCTCGGACACCTTGACGTCCACGCTCTTGCGGCCGAGCAGAGCCACCTTGGTCACGTAGTCTCGCTCGCTGATGATGCCCGCCACCTTGCCCTCCTTGCTCACCACGACGAGGCAGCCGATGTTGTACGCGGCGAAGCGCTGCACCGCCTCGTACACCGAGGCGTCTTCGTCGATCTTGAAGTCGATCTTAAAGTAGCACGACTTCTCCCAGGCGTTGCTCGCCGTGGACGAGAGGCCGATTTGAAGGAAGTGCGACAGCATGGGGGCGCTGGCATAACTCCGCTCCTGAGCCGCGCGTCCCGCTCGGCCGAGCTGCGACAGCGATGCGACGCCCCGCTGGGCGAGAGCTCGTCGGAGGGCCAGCATCTGTGTACAAACCGCCGCGCGCAGCTGCGAAGTTCTTGGCGTCTGCCGAAGGGAAATGCCAAGTACCAATTGCCTGGGTTGGGTTCAGCTCGCCATGCCGAAGTCCGAAAGGCGCGAAAACGAGAAGTCGTGCGCGTGCTACAGCCGCATAGGGATCCAAACCGATGGGCCCGTTATCGTGGCATCGAAAGTAAAATCCAGCGAAACTTCAAGTACTGTGGACTGCGGGGCCGCGTCATTGGCCTACGGGGAGTGGTTGCGCGATCCTTGCGAGCACGTTGCAAAGTCACAAGGGAAAGCCGATGCGCCAATCGCCGTGGACGCCTCGTTTCCCGCCGTCTGCTGGGACCACGAGTGAAACACGTCACACGCAGCTACGTCGGCCATTGGCTCGACGGCCATCTGCCGGGCCTCGAACCAGTTGCTATGCAAGCGTAGTAGGTTTTTGAAATATAGT
>JAAMXY010001192.1:0-17455 GCA_019677205.1 Pinguiococcus pyrenoidosus
CGGTGCCTCCGGAGATGCCCGTGTTCGCGAAGATTCGGGTCGTGGATGACCCTCGGCGCACTGTGGAGTTTGTGCGGGGCCTCGCCATGAGTGGAGCGTCTGTGGTGACGCTGCACCTGCGCACGCCGGGCATGAAGGAGGTCGCCAACCGGCTAGACGAAGAGCAGTACCTCGAACCCGTGGCCGATGCTCTTCGAGCTCTGAGCACTCCCCTCATGGCCAATGGAGATATATACACAGTAGAAGACGCGGAGAAGATGGCAAGGGCGGGTGCCTGTGGCGTGATGCTGGCAAGACCCGCCTTGCGAAACTGCAGCGTTTTCGCGCAGCACGAGTGGGTGAGGCGTCGCCGCAACGCACGAAGAAGCTGGGAGGGACCCGGATGGGAGAACTGGAGAACGGCTTCTCCGAGAAGCACAGAAGCAGAGGCAGCGACACCCGCTGTAGAAGCAGAGGCAGAAGCAGAGGCAGAAGCAGAGGCAGAGGCAACAGCCGAGGCGGAACTCGATGCAGACGAGGCTAGAAACGGACTTCGTGGAGCAGCCGCGCTCAGCGACGAAGAGAGGAAAGCGGGTGGTGAGGCGACTGAGATGCCACACCTGCTGCCAGTCTGGGACGTGTGCACGGCGTATCTCAAGATTGCCTACAAGTATGATAATCACTACGGCAACTCCAAGTACACCTTGATGGAGATGCTGACGCACCGCAGACACCCCAAAGCGCGTGTGAGAACGGGGGAGCTCTCCACCACTGGGGCGAAGGACGGCCAGAGCCCTGCGAGAGAGCACAATCTGCAGACGGTCGCGCGACTCAAGAATTGGCCGGATCTGTTGGGAGCCTTCGACATCTTGGACGAGGCCGAGACCATCAAGCAGAGCCACATTCAGAGGGACTCAGGAGTCGATGCGCTGCCCTCCGAGCTCCCCAGGTACGTCTCCAGCCAGATCCTCGCTTCGCTTTGATGGCACGGCAGCTACTGAGGCTTTCCGCTTCACCGCAGGAAGTATGATGATGAGTACTTCCACCGAATCAACCGGGATGACGAGGATGATCGGCCTACGAAGAGGATACGAGAAGGAGGCGATGATTGAGAGGGTGACGCTGCGGCTTGGTGAGGTGTGGTAGGGCGTGGCGTGGCGTGACGTGACGTGGCGTGACGTGGCGCCATGCCATTCTCTTCAGGAAGACTCTTGCCGAAAGGTCCTGCAGGTCTTGAAGCTTGCGACGTCTCCTCTCGCCCTACTCCACGGGAGAAGCGCCTTGCACCCCTTCTAAGACCCTCTCAGGTTGCTGGAATCGGCAAGCGAACGAAGCTGATCCCATTTTTGGCCTGCTTCTGCTGCTGCCAGGCCCCCATTCTATGGTCTCTCCCAACTCCCGCGACGAGCAGACGGCCGGCTTGTGCGAATGCGAGCGCATTGATGTATCCATCCAACGGAATGGAGCCGACTTGCTCCAGTTCCCGCTCCGCGCCCCCGGCTCCGCAGAAGACCCTCCAGAATCGGAGGTAGCCGTCGTGGGATCCCGACGCAGCCAGGTCCGTGCCCTTCGCGGCCGCGACGCTGCAGATCCAGTGCGGGCCTGTGAAGGACGTGCCGCCCTGAACGGACGCGGACGCGATCGGCGCATCCACGGGTCTGGGCCCGGCGCCCACCCCGTGCGCTTGCTCGACGGACACGGCGGGTTTCCTCTTGTTTGCGAAGCCGAGGCTCAGCTTGCCGTCCGAGCCGCCGGTCAAGAAGTAGTCTTCGGTGACCATCGCGGCAGCATCTATGCTCATGCGATGTCCGCCCTTGAAGACCAAGTGGGACTCCTCCACCAGCTTCCAAAGCCGTGCAGTGGCGTCCTCCCCCGCACTCAGCGGTCTCGCTCCTCTCCAGCAGTCCACAGCATGCACACCTGCTTGGTGGCCGAAGAGCGTCTCCACGTACGCCCCCTGTGCCGCTTGCCAGTGCTTCACCGTGCGGTCCAGCGATCCGCTGAACAACTCCTGCGACTCGTCTCGAAACGCCAGACTCGTCACGGCGTCCCGGTGATGCTGCAGCTCGTGCAAGAGCGCCGGCTGCAGCGGAGAAGAACCCGCCTGGTGGCCATTGAGCAGCGTAACCCCGTTGCCCTTGGCATTCCCCGCGCGAAGATCCCAGACGCGCACCAGCTTGTCGCGGCCCCCGCTTGCAAGATAGGAGCCGTCGCTGGTCACGCTAAGCGCGAGAACTTCCCCATGCCGAGCTTTCCTGGGGTTTCGCTTCCCATCGCCAAGGAGCGCCTTCCATTTGGGACTCAAGGTGACGACGCGGGCAGCTTTCTCCACGTCCCAGGCCACGATGCTGTTGTCCTTGCTCCCGCTGAAGGCTTTCGAGCCGTCCTTCAGCACGCAGACGGCCGTCACGGATAGCGAGTGGCCACGTGCACTTGTCACGTCCACGTCGGCGAAGTTGAGCTCTCTCGCGAACTCTCGTTGGAAGTCCCCAGCTGCGCTTGCCCGATCTCGGTCCAATCTCGCGGCAACGGCGTCGTCTCCGTCGCCATCCGCCTCGTCGCTTTCCTCCTCCGCGCGCACACTGGCTAGGTACGCCCTGGCCATTCTCAGCCGCTTCTCTGCCGGCGTCTCTGCGTCGTCTCCGGACGAATACGCGCCTTCGTCGCCGGAGACGCCAGCGTCAGAGCCGCTCTCGGCCTCCTCATCGACGACGGAGAGGTCCAGCGCCGCTCTCGGGCGCTTGCTCATGTCCACACAGGCGCTCTGGTGACCGAAAGCAGAGGGCTGGCCAGTCGTGGCCTATGCCAATGCCACTGGGCGACAAGCGGCGATGTGGCGGCGTTTTCCGGCAGATCAGCTGATGGTCCGGGAAATTGAGCGAAAGATGGAAAGAAGACGATGCGCGGGGAAAATCCAAGCGGGTGGACAGAGAAGGAGGAACGACAGACAGATACTAGAAAGGCCCTCTGGTTGGACGCTAAATATTTTGAAGCTAGCTGGTCTGCTTGTCTTTCGTCTGTAATAAGCTTATTAAGAATCAGATTAGAATCCACTTCCCGCGCCGCCGCTTCTTCGGCGTTCCCGGGATCTCTTGTTTGGGTTCAGTCGTGTGGCGCATCCACCGGCCTCGCCGGGGTGTCTACTGTACAGCTCTCATCCTGAGCACCTACGAAAAAGGAGATCAATCAACGACAGGCGCTGCCAAGGTTTCTGCCGAGAGCGTCGTGACGCGGCTCGGACTGGCCGGTTCCTTGCAAAAACCCTTCGGAGATCTTGAGCGCCCAGAGAAAGATGGTATCGGAAGGCGGCATGCGGCGATCGTTGCGAGCTCGTTCATGATGCAGAGACATGAGTCCTGACCATGTCTGACGCCTGTTTGGCTCCGTCGCAGATCAACTTCTTCCTGCTGATCAGCCGCCAAGGGAAAACGCGCCTCACAAAATGGTACACCAGCTTCTCGCAGAAGGAGAAAGGTGCGCTCGCTGAGCATATTCGTTTCCGATTCCGAATGGACGTGTGAACCCCAAACAAAGGTGGCCGGCTCCCTCCTGACTCCCTTCTCCTTCTCTGTTCCCCGCTCAGGTCGGATCCTTCGAGAGGTCTCGAGCAACGTGCTTGGTCGTCCGTCCAGGATGTGCAACTTTATCGAGTGGCGAGACCAGAAGATTGTGTACAAGCGGTACGACAGAAAAGCATGCCTTGGCGACTGGACGCTCCGTCCAGGGCAGAATCAAACTTGGATGGCGTCGTGGAAATCCGAGCTTCTTACCTGGACTCGTCCTGCCTTACATGACCTGCTCAGATACGCCTCCCTGTACTTCGTCGCTTGCGTGGACAAGAGCGACAATGAGCTTCTGACCTTGGAGCAGATCCACCTCTTCGTGGAGGTGCTGGACAGGTAGGCAGCCTGAACAGCAGCTGGATGACGAGGAGACCACTTTTGACCTCGCATGGGCGAACCCAGATACTTTGGCAACGTCTGCGAGCTGGATATCATTTTCAACTTCCACAAGGCGTACTACATTCTTGACGAGCTCTTCATCGGCGGGGAGACGCAGGAGACCTCGAAGAGAGAAATTCTGCGCGTCTGTGCGCAGATGGACGAGCTCATGGAAGAAGAGAAGCAGGAGCAGCAGCAACAAGCGGGGATGATCGGGCGCATGGGAGCCGGCGGACGGTAGATGGGCGTGGCGATGCTCTGGAGCGTGGGGACAGGGCTGATGTGCGCGATGCTGCGTTGGGGCGCGAAGATTTGCTGGACGGGGCATCTTTCCATGCTTCCATGCTTCCATGCTTCCTGGTCCGAATCCACTGCGCTGCTCTACATCTCGTTGCCAAGCCGGGAAAGCTGTCGAAGGAAGTCGGAGGGACTCGCGAGCTCCGAGCATCCATAAGTAACCTGTTGGGAATGCAACCATTAGCCCAGTAGCAATGCAAAGGCCAGGAACCCCACGAGGGCTTCGCAGAGAGGTCCTTTCCGCTGCGCACCTTTTTCCCCAGGCAGTCCACCATGTTCTGATACTCCCCGTAGCACCCCGTCCCAATGCAGAATGCGATAATCTGCTCCGCAGAAACGGAGAGGTCAGCCTTGCAAACGAAACATTTGCATTGGCAAGAAGCGACGCACCTTTCCCTCGTGCGGTGCCTGCTGCTGCGAAACTGGCACGGTCCCCCGCACCTGCGATGGATCAGCTTAGTTTCAAGTTGCAAGGTCTGGGAAGCAAAGCGCGGTGCAGCAGACCTTGGGATCGAAATGTGCCAGACCCAGCCCGAGGCTGCTTCCCCCCTGCACGGCCGCCTCGACCAGCTTGGTGCTCTTGTACTTCGTCACTCCTCCCAACATCTGCTTTCCCCGGTTCAGCAGACTACCTAAGAACTCCGCTGCTCCCGTCTCCGAGCCTGCCATCGCGCTATTGAACCCGCCGACGCTCATGAATCGACGGAGCCAGGAGAGAATCCTTCTTGCGGCATCGCTGTTCAGCGCCTCCCCTGCTGCTCCCGTCGCGGCGCCGGCTGCGCCCTTCTCTTCCTCGGAGCCTCCGCAGATGAAGTCCAGCACAAGGTCGAAGTCCTCCCGGCTGATCTCGCGGCCGCTGCAGAGCCAGATCGCAGCGAGGCGCACCCGATCGGAGAGGTCCCCGCCCACCTGGTCCTTGTTGAAGAACTTGATAAGATCCTGCGCGGAGTGCTTCTCCGGATCACTCTCCATGTCCATGTACAAGGGGATGCCTGCGAGAATGGGAAGCGTCGATATCATCAGGGCTGCCAGTCCGGCGCGGCGGACGCTTTGGCTTGTCCTGCTACCTCTGTTGGACAGCTGCGAGAAGCAGTAGTCGAGCACATTGGTGTGCTGCTCCACGAGCTTCTTCTGCTGCAGGATCTCCGGAAGCTTGTCGACCACCCTGCCCAGCTCTCGTGCCAGTGCCTCGTTCCCCGAGTGCGCCTGGACTTCCGAAAGCACCTTGGCCGAGGCATCAATGGCGTCCGGGAACGCGGCCCCTATTGGACAGCCGCAGCGGCAGGCGATGAGCTCGTGCGCAACGGCCCGCCAGGTCGCTTTGCGGTACCTTTGTGCTCCCGCCAGAAGACGTCCGTCTCGGGATCAAGATCGTAGGCCTTGGATCTCCCGTCGGAGACGTAGGAGCAGCGATTCAAGCGATAATTGCACACGTCGGCAACCACCCCTTGGTAGGTCGACTCGTGGACCAGCGTGGCCGAGACGTCGACGCTGCGATCGTAGATGACCACAAGCGGTCGGGCGTAGCTCTCGATGCCAGATTCCGCGAAGAAGGAGCTCCGGAGATGCCCCTGCAGAGCTTCGGAAAGTAGTTGCGCCACCTGCGGCGAGTTGGTGTGCGTGTCAGGCGGCTGTTTGTGATCCACGCGTTGCTCCGTGATCCCTCCTACCATCTGAGCAGGTCCCCCCATGGGTGCCCGAATGATTGGCACTTGACCAAGGGTAGCGAAGACCGTGAACAACGAGTGGGCCGTCGCCTGCATCATGGCCTCGATGGCAGCATCACCTGTGGAATCCACGCCGATCAGCATCGATCAGCGCGGATCAGAAACACAAGCCGCGAGGAGCAGCGGTCGATCAGAACGATGTCGCAGCGAACCTCCGCTGCTGGAGTTGTAGCCGTAGAAGGTATCCCTCTGGTTGAGGGTGAAGAGCTGCGGCTCCAGTGCCACAAAGTCGAGATACGCATCGAAGAGCGTGTGGATCTGCCCCACGCTGTTGGTCTGCAGGCATCTATGCGCCAGCTTCTCCATCATCGGGCGTTGCAGTCGCGTCGTGAAGTTCAGGTGCATCTTGGTGTACAGAAACTTCTCGCAGTCCTCGGCGAGGCGCTCCACGTTGGCATCCGACGGGCAGCAGAAGTATATCGCAGGCACATCTGGAGGTGCAGCAAGGAGCAGTCAGCACGGCGCGTGTGCTTTCCCGATTCCAAGGCATTTCTTCGCACCAGGAATGCACTCTCTGGCGCTCTGCAGCATCAAATGCAGCGTCACGCCTTGCTTCCGCAACCCGGAGACGCTGTACAACGGGCAAATGACGTCTCTCGCTTGCCTACACATCGGGATAAGAGGCGAAGTAATCAGGCCAACGCGCGGAAGAGACAGCCAGGAGCGCCAGATTTCGTACTCGTCAAGGACCAGGAGCTTCCACTTGGCGCCCTCCTGACTGGGCTCAGCTTGGTTGAAGCGCAGCATGCGCGCCACCTGCACGTTGCGTTGTTGTTTAGGTGAAAACCCAGGGGATCCCGCGCATCTCGGAGGAGTTCTACGCCCGAGCAGATGTCCTGTACTGCAGCTCCGCCTTACGCTTCGCCATCACTTCTGCATAGCACGCACCTTCTCTCGGGCCTTCTCCTGCAAGGACATCTTTGGTGCACAGGCGCGCAGCTGCGGAAAGGAGAGGCAGAAGACAAATCCCGCTGTCTCTGTCCGGCCGCTCGGCCAGACTCTCTGTCCTCCGCCTCCGCCCTTCGTATCCGTCCTCCTTCTCGGCCTGCTGCTCCGGAGCGCTCCGGCTTCCAGACGAAACTCCCTGTGAATTTGAATTGGGATGTGAACGAAAATCGGAGGAAAATCGCGAAATCCAAACCAAATTCTACTTCACCCTGTTGTGCCGCTGTGCTTCACGCGAACTTGCAGGATCCAAGTCGCAGCCAAGGCAGTTGCTTCGGAGTCGCGAAGCGCCTCTCTTTCACGCCAGAATTCGTGCACAGCATGGCGTTTTCGGCGCTGCTTCGCGTCCCCAGGCCTTTTGAGCGGCTGGTAAGATGTGGTCGCGCATTTTCCACTGGCGCGTACCCTCCTGCGTGGTTGGAAGCGGCTGGGAAAGAGCTGCGGAACAAGACGGTGGCGGATCTTGAGCGACGCACGCCCGAGGGCATCTTGATGAAGCCGTTGTACACCCACGAGGACATGACGGATCGCGTGGCTGCGGAGAGCAACGCCGCAGGTGTGGCACCGTACACGCGCGGCCCGTACGCGACGATGTACGCCGGACGACCCTGGACGATTCGGCAGTACGCCGGATTCAGCACCGCGAAGGAGAGCAACGAGTTCTACAAGAGCAACCTCCGCGCCGGCCAGCAGGGCCTCAGCGTGGCCTTCGACTTGGCGACGCATCGTGGCTTCGACAGCGACCACGAGCGCGTGGTCGGCGATGTTGGCATGGCTGGCGTCCCCGTAGACACGGTGGAGGACATGAAGGTGCTCTTTGACGAGATTCCGCTGGACAAGATGAGCGTCTCGATGACCATGAACGGCGCGGTGCTCCCCGTGCTGGCCTTCTACATCGTGGCTGCCGAGGAGAGCGGCGTCTCCCTGGAGAAGCTCAGCGGCACGATCCAGAACGACATCCTGAAGGAGTTCATGGTGCGCAACACGTACATCTACCCGCCGAAGCCGAGCATGCGGATCATCGAGGACATCTTTGGATTCACGTCCGAGTACATGCCGCTCTACAACAGCATCAGCATCAGTGGGTACCACATGCAGGAGGCGGGCGCGGACTCCATGATCGAGCTGGCGCTCACGCTGGCAGACGGAATCGAGTATGTACGCTGCGCGGTAAAGGCTGGCCTGGACGTGGACAAGGTGGCACCGCGCCTCAGCTTCTTCTTTGCGATGGGCATGAACTTCTACACCGAGGTGGCGAAGCTTCGCGCGGCCAGGCGCCTGTGGGCGCACCTCATGCAGGAGAACTTCCAGCCGAAGAACCCCATGTCGTGCGTGCTCCGGACGCACTGCCAGACCAGTGGATACAGCCTGACCGAGCAGGATCCGTACAACAACGTGGTGCGCACCACGGTCGAGGCCATGGCGGCCGTCATGGGGGGCACCCAGTCGTTGCACACGAACGCCTTCGACGAAGCTCTGGGACTGCCCACCAAGTTCAGCGCTCGGATCGCGAGAAACACGCAGATCGTCCTTCAGGAGGAGACGGGAATCACCAACGTTGTCGACCCTTGGGGAGGCAGTTACATGATGGAGTCGCTCACCGACGAGCTCTACGAGGGCGCGCGGGCGCTGATCAACGAGGTCGAGGAAATGGGCGGCATGACCAAGTACATCGACTCCGGCCGAGCCAAGTTCATCATCGAAGAGGCAGCCACCAAGAAGCAGGCCAGGATCGATTCCCTCCAGGAGACCGTCGTCGGCGTGAACAAGTATGTGATGAACACGGACGACGAGGACAACGTCAACATTCTGAGCATCGACAACAGCAAAGTCCGAGCCGAGCAGGTAAAAGCACGCGAATCGCGCCAGGGATCCCCGGACTTTCCCACCCATCCTCAACGTGTTCGGTTTTGGATCTTTTCTTCTTCACTAGATCGAGGCCCTCAACAAGGTGAAGCAGAATCGTGACGAGGCCAAGGTGAAGGAGGCGCTTGACGCGCTTCGCGAGAGCGCGAAGTGCCAGACAAGCACCAGTCCGGGCAACAACCCGCAGAATCTCCTCAGGCTCAGCATCGAAGCTGCTAGAGCGAGAGCCACCCTCGGTGAGATCAGTGCTTCGCTGGAAGACGTCTGGGGCCGCCACGTACCGTCCTCGGAGGTGGTCAGCGGAGCATACTCCACGAGCTTCAAGGACAATGGGGCCAACGATGAGTTCGATCGCATCTCCGCCAAGGTCGCGGCCTTCGAAGAAGCGTACGGCCGGCGCCCACGCGTGCTCGTCGCAAAAATTGGTCAAGATGGGCACGATCGCGGCGCGAAGGTCGTCGCATCGGGATTCAGCGACCTGGGCTTCGACGTCGATGTCGGACCGCTTTTCCAGACGCCAGAGGAGGTTGCGATGCAGGTGCCGTGCTCCATCACGATCTGTCCCAGATTCGGGTGCCAAAAGGGGCCCTAGTCTCGGAGGCTTACGCGTCGTTGCTCTCCCCGCCAGGCCATCGACGCTGACGTCCACGCCGTCGGTGTCAGCTCGCAGGCCGCTGGACACCGCACTCTCATTCCTGCCCTTCAGGCGGCCCTGCACAAGGCAGGCGCAGATGACATCATCATCTTCTGCGGAGGCGTTATCCCTCCGCAGGACTACGACTTTTTGAGGAGCGAAGGTGTGAAGGGAATCTACGGACCCGGATCGAAGGTGACGGAAGCCGCAGAAGACGTCCTGGAGTGCATTACAGAGCAGATTGGCGACAGCGCTGCCACGGCCTGATGCATCCCCAGAGGGATGAAAGCGTCGCAAGCCTAAGGTTCCGCAAGATGGTCGCAACACTGAAAGCGTTGCGGGGACTCCCTGTTTCGGGCCAGGTCAGGAAGGGTATTCTCGATGCGAACGCAGATGCGTTCTATAACGTGAGGAGCAGTCCGAATAGCGGGTGAAGAGACTTGGCCGCCTGCGCCATGATAGTCATGCCCCTGAAGATATCTCGAGGTAGCCTTAATGATAAAAGCCCAGGCCGAATGTGGCTTCTTTCGTGACGTAGGTCTTGTTGACAGCGTAATCCGCGGGCTCCGCCCATTGTGATCGACGTGTAATCTGTATCGTGCACCATCTGAGCTTGGCTTCTTCCGCGGTGTCAAGGTGATGAAGCTCGACTTCAAGACCCTGCCATACCTTGTTGTAGAAGAAAGTCTTCTTGGACACCTTGTCGATGTACGGAAGCCACTGGCCACGTGGATCACCAGGAAGCACCGCTGATGGCGTCTGCTGAGAAAGTTCGGCAGATGAGATCGTCAACTCGAACTCCCGGACCTCCTCAGCCCCACCTTTCTTCCTCTTCGCGCCGCCGCTTCCATCGCAGCTCTCCGCTGCTGCTCTTCAATCTCTAACCTCTTGTCAATGCTCGCCTTCACGCTGCCTTTCAGAATTGCCAACGAGGCTTCCTCAGGTTCCGCTCCTTGATCCAGCAGAACGTTCACCATCTAAAGGCACGGAATCGTGGCGCCGTTAAACAAGGAGATCTTGCAGGTCCTCCCGCGCGGGGGGGCCTCTTCCAGCTTCGGATGCTGCTGCTGACCTGGAGATGGTTTTGTTCGCACGCAAAGAACAAGGCCGACTTCTTCGCGTAGTTCAGAGATCGGACATCCGCTTCAAACTCGAGCAAAAGCTGGACGCAGTCGAAGTGGCCAGCCCTGCACGCGACGTGGAGCGCAGTATTGCCTTCGGCGTCGCGGGACTGTAGCGGAATCGCCGTTTCCTCCAGCAGGTACTCGACGCACTGTTTGGCCATTCCCGTTAGTGTCTTTGCAAGTCTTTGCAAGTCTTACAACTACCAAAACACTGTGGGCAGGATGAATCGCACCTCCTCTCGACCATACTCACAAGCAAAGTGCAAGGCGCTCTGGCCCGTCTCGCAACGATGTTCCAAGTCTGCACCGGCTTCTACAAGGCTCACCATGGCCTTCAGCCAGCCCCACGCCGCGGTCAGCAACAGCGGCGTGTACCCATGGAAGTCAACATAGTTTGCGTCTGCTCCATTCCTCAGCAGGATCTGAACCATTGCTTCTCTTTGCGCCTGGCCGCCTGGGGCGGACGCGGATGACACTCGCTTTTCGACGAACACTGAGCGCCGAGGCAACGCGGACTCACCTGGCCGAATCCAGTCCGAGTCGAGCTCGATGGCCAGCGGCTCTTCGCTTCTGGCATTCCCAGTTTCCGCATCAACGCCAAACGTTCTGCCGCAGAAGGTGTCGTGGGGAGCGGAGAGTACCCTCAGGAGAGCTGTTCGCCCCCTCTCATCCTGTTTGTCGACCTCGATCTCGGTCTTGTCGAAGATGGAACGGTTTCCAGGGCTGAGCAGGAAAGTGAGCATGGGCAGGTAGCCTTCCTGGCACACGACGTGAAGCACCGTCATAAGCTGCCACTCGGCCTGAAACTGCTTGTTGATCTTCTCAGAGGATAAGGCAAAAGACGTCACGGGTTTCGAATGGGACGACTCGCAGGGCAGTGCGGCGCACCTGATTGAAGTGCCCGATGACCCACTCTCGGAATGCGCGCATGTTGCCTCTTGCGACCGCCTCGAGAATGCGATTCTCCCGCCTGATGCGCGGGTCGAACTCGGTCTGAGCCGCGCTCTTCTCCGCAATCTCCTGCGCCTGTGGGCGACGCGTCCATTCCCAACAAACATAGCTGAGCCAGGAAGATGCGGGTGGATCTCCTCCCCAGCCACCAAGGCAACGTACCCGCTTTCGTGACGAGAGGACAAGTGGGTCGTACGCGCCCTCTGCACGCGCAGCAAGAAAGTCCATGATCCCCGTCGCGAGGGAGTTCTCCCGGCGGAGACTGGCGGCCTCGGCCTCCTCCTTCTCCTCCCCTTCCTCGACAGCAGGAGGCGGCTGGTCGAACTGCGCCACCCGGTGCGGCCGCACCAGGCTCAGCAGCAGACCCATTTCTGCCTCTAGATCCGCCCAGCTCCCACAGCTCAGAGAGGCCGCAGCTCAAGCGGCAGTGCCGCCATGCGGCGTGGCGCGGCGTGGCGTGGCGCTGCGGTGCTTCCATGCAGTGGTCCGGGAATGGTCCGGGCCAGAGTCTCGCCTCTATAGTGCTTCCTTCCATACCGCCCATGACACCACGTGGACACGAATCGCAGGTGGAACCCTCCGGTTTGCTCCAGAACCCGGCCGCGGGGCTCCGCGGATCTGTAGTTAACATCCGCCGGTATTTGTATCCTATTACCATCCTTCGCGCCCAGATGGCCTTTCTGCGCGCGTCTGCCGCCCGGACGCCACAGCGCCCAGAATGTCTGTGGTACAGCGGCGCAGCAGACGCACCGACGCCGAAGCCTTAAGCACTCACGACGGGGAGGACCTCAAAGTGCAAGGTGCGCGTTTGAAAACCCGCCTCGTTTGGCGGTGTCTCCCTCGGTTGTTTGACAAGTGCGCAAACGTCTCTTATTCGTGCATCCTATTGCGCCTCAGTGGCCGGAGAGGAGGAGCCCAAGGCGGGAGAAACGGACTGGATGAAGGATGGCGGCAGTCTGGCGCTATTGCTGCTGCTCTATACGCTCCAAGGCATCCCGATGGGCCTGAGCGGCAGTATTCCCTTCTTGCTGCAGAAGCGGATCTCGTGGACGCAGCAGGGCACTTTCAGCATGGTGACCTGGCCGTTCTCTTTGAAGTTGTTTTGGGCGCCGCTGGTGGACGCGATGTATGTCGAGGCCTTCGGACGCCGCAAATCCTGGCTGGTGCCCGTCCAGCTGCTCTGCGGCTTCCTCATGATCTGGGGCCAGTACCAGATCGACGCCTGGCTGGGAGAGAGCACGGCGGACGGCCAGCAGACGGAGCCGGACATCAAGGTGCTCACCATGTACTTCTTTGTGCTCTTCTTCCTCATGGCGACCCAGGACATCGCCGTGGACGGCTGGGCATTGACCATGCTGAGCCGAGAGAATCGGGGCCTGGCGAGCACGGTGAATTCCGTCGGGCAGACCCTTGGCTACTTCACGGCCTACGTGGGCTTCTTGGCCCTCAACGATGCGGACACGTGCAATCGGTGAGACGACGTGGGGGACGCGACGTGCTGCCTCCCGGGAAGCGGTGCTAACTAGCCGGTCTCGGTCGCGTCGTTCATGCAGGTTCTTTCGCGCGGTGCCCCAGGAGGAAGGGATCGTGTCCCTGGGGGGATTCATGGCCTTCTGGGGCTACGTCTTCGTCTTCACCACGCTCTACGTCGTCCTTTTCAAGAGGGAGGACGACCGCAGCGAAGATGAGCCAGTGGAGAGCATCACGGGAACGTATCGAGGCCTCCTGAAGGTTTTGCAGCTGCCCTCCGTGCAGCAGCTTTGCATCGTGCTGCTGACCTGCAAGGCAGCTTTTGCAGCTGCGGATGCAGCCACGAGCCTGAAGATCGTCGAGTATGGCATGCCGAAGGAGGAGCTCGCCTTCTTCACGACCTTCCTGGGGTCAGCAGGCATCTTCCTGCCGGCCCTGCTCGGAAAGCTGATTGCTGGGCACGCGGTAGGCACCCCTTCGCCTTGCTCTTGGCCGACCGGCTGTCTCACTCGAAGGCCCTCTGTCTTCTTGGTTCGCAGCCTTTGAATTCCTGGCGGTGGGCGTATCCGCTGCGGTTGATGGTGGGCCTCTTGTACGCGGTCCTCGTGCCGTTGTCCAGCGCCACTTACGCCACGTCGAGCGAGCATCCCGTCATGGAATACCTCAAGATCCCCACGCTCACGGTGAGCAAGGCGACTTTCGCGGCCTTCTTGGTCGCTTCCGTGCTGCTGCACGAGGTCGCGTCCTCCACCATGTTCGTCTCGCAGATGGCCTTCTTTGCGCACGTGAGCGACCCGGCCATGGGCGGCACGTACATGACGCTGTTGAACACAATTAGCAACTTGGGGTCCAAATGGCCGAATATGGCCTCTCTCTACCTGATGGATCCCCTAACGAAGCGCCAATGCCTCGGAGTCACTTCAGCAGTAGAAGCATTCCGGAATGGGGAAGAGTGCTCCGGTCTTGACGAAGCCTGGTGCAACGACATCGGCGGGACGTGCCGTGTCACACGAGATGGATACTTCGTGCAGCTTGCTTTTTGCACCGCCGTCGGGGTTTTGTGGCTGCTTCTCTTCAGCGGAAGCTTGAGAAGACTCCAGAATTTGAAAGATGCAGCATGGCGAAGCGCCGGCTTGGCGCGAGAGAAGTAAGCGAATGTCATAGCAAACAATCCAAAAATTCCGTACACCAGAGAAGATTCTAGCGACGCGCCTATCACGAGGCTACCTTCTACAACCGCTCTTCTGCAACGCAACACCGACAAAGCTGCTACCTGATCGGAGACCTGCGCAAGCCTGAAATCCTTCTCACCGCACGGACTCGATACGAACATCAGAGCGTGTACTTCTCGAAGAGGATCTGGAACTTTTCCAAGGACACGTTCTCACCAGATCCGGAAATGCTGCCTGCGTGGCGGTATGGCTTTCAAGTTTAGCGAGGCTGCAGCAAGCGAGGGAGGCAGGATGTCACGCAACCTACCTTTGTGCCCGGCTTCTTCGTGGATCTCGAAGCTGCTCATCTGAGAGAAGGTCTCCGCCCGCATCTTGTCGAGACCCTCCTCGATCGTATCCTGCACTATGAGCCTGTGGACGCAGGTCTCCTTTGTTTGGCCGATGCCTGGGCACCGAACATTCCGAGAGCATCCAAGACGACCGACAATAGGTTAGCGAAGCGCCTCAGAAGCCGCCGGTGCAACGGCAAAGCTCTGGGGGAACTTACGATGAACTCGGTTGATCGCCTGGGCGTCGAGGGATGCGTTCAACACCGGTTCGATCATGATGACGTGCTTGGCGCAAACTAGGGTGAGGCCCTGTCCACCAGCTCTGAGAGGCAGCAAAAGGCATTGAATCTCCTGGAGGGACAGAAGCAGCAGACATGCGATCGCGATTGAGAAAACACGGCAGCAGCATCTCCGAGTTCGGCAGTTGTGCGCAGCACGTTACCGGCCGTGTTTCGAAGGGCTTGATCGCATCACGAAGCCGTCGCTTCGTCTTCATCTGGGTGTAGGTGATTCCGTTCGCCTCGAATGCGGTGGAGCACACCTGCAGCATCTTGTCCCACTGGCTGAAGATGACGCATTTCTCATCCGAAGGCAAGCTTCGCACGATGCGCACAAGCGCTGCGACCTGAGATCGGCAACAGGGTTACACGCGAAACCCAACGAGCTTCTTCCCCCTGGTGCACACGAACCTTGCTTCCGAAGCTGCCCTTCACAGCAACATGACCGGCGTCAGCGCCAGGAGTCTTTACGGACGAGGCCTTGGACGAGATGGTGATGCGCATGTCGGAAAGACTGCAGGTACGCTTGCACAGCGGGCACTCAGGACGCCGCACTCCGAACTTGCACATCCGCTGGAAGCAAAAACTGTGCACATAGTGCGCACAGGGGTAGATGGCGACATCTTGATCTTCTTCGGGATCGAAGGCGGAGAGGCAGATGGGGCACTCCTGCAACCTGCCCTCGTTCAAGCTCTCCTCCGCCCGATTCTGCAAGAAGGAGAGCTGCCGGGAATGCTCGTCGAGCTCCTTCTCGTACATGCTCCTCTTCAGGTCATACATGGCGCGCCTCTGAAGCGCCTCCTGGCGAGACTGGAGAAAGGCTTCCTGGTGCGCCTTCAGGAAGGGCATGGTCTCGCCAGGTCGCAGCAGCTGCAAGGGGGTCATCGCGGAAATCAGCTCGTCTTTGGCGCTCAGTAGGTGCTGCTGAGCAAGCTGCAGTCGCGACGCGCAGAGGCGCTCCTTGTACCACATGCCGAAGTCGTCCTGCCCGCCTGCGCGCCGCCCCGTGAGAGCGGAGTGCGCAAGGGCAGCGTCACCGGCAAGCCTGAGCAGGTTCGCGACCCGAGCGTCGAGGGGTAGACGCCGCAACGCGTCTCTTGCCCACTTCGACAGTAGCTCGATCACCACGACAATTGGCGAGGGGTCGTTGAACTCCCTGAATTGGATGCTTCGGAACTCGCCCGCGTTGTCCATCCTGTCAGCATCCCCAGCAAGGATAATCTGCCGCCGCAGGTATGCGGCATTTCCTTTCGCTTCCCGGCGCCCTCGTGCGAGCTCGGCCTCGAACTCGAGCATGGCGCTCACGCGCTCGCAGTTCGGGCAAGGGGGGCCCGTCTTGCCCCAGTCCAACCGACACTCACCGCAGTCCGCGTTGAGGCTGGTCTCCTGCTCAGAGGGCGCAATCGTGGCTGCAAGCATCTTTCTGCGCAGGTTGCCAAGCTTTGCCCCGAGGCTCTTCAGATTCTGCCCCAGGAAGGCGGAGAGGGCTTTCGCGCTGTGCAGAGGAACGCCATACGTTCTCTGAAAGACAGCTACGGCGGAGTTCGCCGCGCTCCCGTTGGTCCGCTCGGCAAGCCGACCCAGGTGGTTGTCTAGATACTCGTGGAGATTCTCCCACAGGGCGCCATCTTCGTGAGCCACCGCGAGGAGGACCTCGTGCCATCTTGTATCATCCGGAGACGGGGGGGGCGCGCCTTGATAGGCTTCGTAGAGCTTCCTGGTGGCCGCTCGGACTTTCTGCATTTGATTCTCCGCCGCTCTCTGGGAGGCCAAGAAGTGGCGGACTTCCTGAGATTTCAGTAGCGCCCGCTCCTCAAGGAACCGCTGCTCCCCACTGCGGCATCGATCTTCCAAGGCCGAAAAGTTCTCCGCAGACGATCCTGCCAGGTCTTCGGCTCGAACAAGTTGCATCATGTTCCTCATCGCGTGCATGACTTGCAGCGAGTCGACGTCGATGGTGGCCTGGAAGAGGTTGACGCCCACGTGGCAAGCAGCGGATGTGAGCCCTGCGGGACGCTTCTCTTCGACGGCATGCTCGGAGCTCGCGGCATACACGTGAAGTGCTTCGACTTCAACGAGCCATGCCTGGGATTTCACCGATGCGAACCTGTCCGAATCCCACTGGAAGGCCTTGCCACTGTCGAGGCTACTCCTGTCGATCGGCGGTAGCGACAGCGATGCAAGACTGGTGAATGACCCTCCAGGTCCGCGGTACTTCAAGGAACACCTGGCAATCGAGACGCGCACTGCGGCCCTCACAGGCAGGAACGTCATCGCGACCTTCACGACCTTTTTACGAGAAGCCAGCTCGGTCCCCGCGAACTCCATGGAGGCGCGCAAGGGGGTCTCCAATGTATGCACCGCGTTCTCATCAAACTGTAGCGTGTCTCGCAGACGCCAATCGAGAACCGCTGTGAACTTGCCGAGCGCCTCGGAGCTCGAAGAAGCCAGCCTCCCACATCCAGATACGTTGACCTGGGAGAAAATGCGCGCCGGACCGGTCAACTGATGCTCCCGCCTCAGCACATCCTTGTACCATCGCAAGCTCTGCGCAAGCAGCTGCGACACGGCGCGACCGCGCTGTTGCCGAGCGGCAATCCGATCTGCAGCCTCCTTCTCGCTGGGCTCGTCACTCGGGAACAGATTCCGCCGGATCGGATCCAGAAGCGCTCTACGTCGGTCCGACACCGAGGAGGACTGACCGGGAGACACGACGGGTGCGGATTTTCTTCTCTTGGACGG